>JBCAUG010195325.1:0-19481 GCA_038406175.1 Haplosyllis leylae | reverse complement strand
TAAAGCCAATAAATGGCTCTTTGTTCAAAATACGAACAGAAGGGGATGTCGGAGTCCCTCACGACCAAGGTCAAGGCTGATGCATGACCTTGTATATAAAGCATGCCCTAGCCGACCAGTGAGCACTTCAGTAAATCTACCCGAGCTATGTACAACTTGATCCCCTGCAATAAACCAGCATCCACGCTTACCACCACCGTGTTAACTTGTCTTTATGACCCCACGACAACTACTACGTACTATGTAACTTTGGGATTCTAGCCGCTCTCACCCTTACTAGAATGTGTATACTTCATTAACTAATTGAGACTTACAAAAACAACAAGGAAGCCAGAAGGCTTCATGCAGAGTTGTTTTGGTGTTTTTCCCATGTGGGAATGACCAAACTCATCATTCCCTCCCGAAATCTTACTGTAAACTCATGTGAACAGCCCTCTCAGCCAATCAGAGTGCTCCATTCTCTCAAATCTTGTGAGATATTGTGAGATTTCACCCAAAAATATTTCCCATTTAAAGAGCAAAGCTGTTATAACAGCTCTGCTAAAAAGTGGCAGTCCACTTCATTATTAGTCAGTTTCTATCAGATCTGACAGAACTGTTTATCTTGAAAAACTGGAGTAACTTTCCTTGCCAATGTCTTTCGCATAAATTTAATCGTACGGAAATATCGATAGAAGTCTGAACCAAAATCACTGGAGACATTGAAGAACAACTTTGGCCAAAGTTCATTGTATAGGGTCCTCCCGTCCCATTTCTTAACATTTTTCAAAGGATTTGATCCATTTTGATATTGTTGTGTCATTTGTCCAAAAGGAAGATGCAACATTTTGTAAAGTAATGAAATCTCATTAAATTATAACTTGAGCCTTTCGCAAAATATCGTTTGATAACTGTTGTTAAATTTGTTGTAGCAACAATCTCTGTTACACTGATATAACAGACAAGATAACTGTTGTTAAATTTGTTGTAGCAACAATCTCTGTTACACTGATATAACAGACAAGATGGCGAGGACCATGCTGACTGAGAAATACAAGTTTTTCTGTAATTTATTCATTGAATTCAATGTTTTCATTAAATTGGATTCATAGTGACGTGTCTATGAAGCAGGACACCATAAAATAAAAATGCAAGGTGATGCCCATAAATAGACTGAAATTATGACACAATATTTGTAAATGACAGACTGTATATATAATAATAAGGCAAAAAATAGAAAACATAGAAAGTGAATAGAAACTAAATGCTATCTTCTTTACATAGTGACAGTCACTAAATGCCGGCGACCTTCTTTCAGTGACATCACCAAATTTGAAATTCAATCGCGGAACAACTAGTTTGATTCTTTTACTGATAAGATTTACTTCAATTTGTACTTTCATATCTACTACAGTTCAGAATTCATCACTTGGCTGCAAAGATAAACGAAATAATCAAAATCAACATACGATGTTTTTATGGCCTTTGTTTCTTGCTTGATGCATTCAACAGTAAATTCCTACTGATGTTTTCATAACCCGAAGTACTTTACGTTTTTGCTTAATCCAAGGACGAAAAAGACAAAAGCCACATTGATAAAGACTTCTGCTCGAGGACGGGGTCGGTAAAAATCCATTTTGTGTTGTCATTGTATAAAAAGAAGATGCGATGTATGATTGTCTTTGCGTCAATGTAAATAATAGGAAAGGAACAACTTAAAATATAGTCCAAACTGCACGACCACTGATATCTCTGTTTTGAATTTTTTATCAAAATTATTCATTATCAAATTTTTTTCATGGAAAAAAGTTACTTTGTCAAGACATTTGAAGCTCTGCTATAAGATAAATGTTCCGACGCTCCTATTAGCATTAGCAGAAGAAACCTCAACAAATATTTCAAATTTCCGGTATAACTTTCCACTCTTAACAAAGTGTTGTAAATTAGATGTGATCAAGTTAATGACCTGCCTTTAATGCCTTTGACTGACAGTAACTGTTGGTGTTTTATAAATCTACCTGTGTGGTTTCTTGGCAGGTGGATTGACAAAGGCTCGTCTGCCATACTGAGTGCCAGGAGGTCCGTAGATGCCACACCATAAGTGAAGCTGAGGAATCCATCGCATGCAGGCGAGGAAGCACGCAAGCAAGGGATCCATCTTGGCTTTCACACCACGGCAGACCCCACCAGACATCCGAAACAGGGATATCATTGGCCCCACAAAAAAGGTCTTTTTTTAAAAAAAACAAGTGATGAAGTTTTCGTAGTCATGACAAACAAAGAAGATCCAGAGCATTCATTTTTAGATTGCAGCTCAAGAGGTCAATTAACTTTGTGAAATTCAAATCTAATCACATATCATCATGGTATCAGTCTATCTTCCTTTCAGGTAGAGCTCCTACTTCTTGACTTCTGGTTGTAATTCCATGACATTAGGTGAAATTAACTTTCAACTTCAAATGAAGCTACAGAAAGCAGCTTTTCTTATTTTGGAGAAACTTAGTAGATCATGTGGTGTATTTTTATGTAGAAAGAATTTGCCAGAAGGTTTTTGTACTCTGGCTGATTAAAATTTCAAAGGAAAACTTTTGCTGGCTCCTTTTAGTTGGAAAAATAATGGAATGTAGGAAACTAATTTTAAAAATACCTTGAGGCAAATTTGTTTGAGATGAAAGAATGGCCAAGATTTAGGTTTTTGCGAAGTGAAATACTGAATTTAAAGACAGGTTGCCAGCGGCCTTGATTTTTACCAACCAGTTAGACACAATGGCTGTCAATACGTACCCACCTGGAATGAACCCTGTTCTTGTTGATAACATTGCTTTCATGTTGCTGACTGGCAATTTTATATTTATCCACAAATATCGAGAAAACAGTGTGTCAACACCCAGAGCATAATCTGGGCAATGTATGTGTCATGTTAAGGCCCGTTCACACTGTACGATTTGCGAATGCGATTTGCTTTTGTTTATAATGGGCTGTTTTGGAGCTGGTGATGCTGTCTCAGTTGCACAGTGTGAACACTTCCAGTGAGTCCTATACAACCCATTTGTTGCGATAAGAGAATTCACAGTCGCAACTGGAAGAAAACGCACGGTATGAACGTACCCTTATAATACAGACATATTTGTTGTATTTGGATATCTAAAATAACTCAGTCAGTGAGTAACTTGTAGGCAAGTAGTAAATATTTCAGTAAAACCGGTTGGGTTTCATCGTATCAGGTCACAGATTTAGAGAGAAGCAGGCACTGCATGCATGCGTCCTACTGTAAGGTACACGATGCTCTCTAAATCTGTGTGTCAGGTACATGACTTGAGTATAATTAAAGACCCATTCAGATCGACCTTTTTCTCAACTATTGCGATTGTGATTGCGATTTTTCAATAATGTGTTTATACTAAAATCGCAAAAATGGGTACACAACCCATTCTTCAGCCTAATCATAATTGCGTAGGTTGACCAAATAGTTCGTATGAATGCACCCGTAGAGTACAGTACAAACTAATTTACGGGAATCGTCCATGCAATAGTTTAGGTTGAGAAAAAAGCCGGTGTGAATAGTCCATAAGAGTCCTGCGTCATGGCTTCGGTAATTCTAATCTCAATATCCCAAATAAATATTAAATAATAACTGGGAATGATAGCCTGTCCGGTATTCAAGGTAAGCATCTCATTTGGTGCCATTCATTTGCAATGTATAAATGCATTATTATCATACCGTAAGGATAATAGCTATTCCATGTGGGAGGTCCATTGTTTGTTCCCGGTTTCTTGCATGATGCTTTATAACATAGTAATAATAGTAATTGAGTATTTATGGTCTGTTTACACTTAATGTATCATCAACGTCAATGGTGATGCAAACATTGATACCGAGAATGGGTTTGAACCCACTCTCTGTATGTGCATTTGCATCACCATTCACTCAATACAAAACTTGATGGAAACGCTGACGTTGAAGCAAACGCAGACGTTAAGTGTAAACAGAGCCTTACACGTCTTTCACAATTGTTAAGAACACATGTGCCGCAGAAAACTACACAACCGCAGGTGCTAAATGTAATCTTCTTCGCTTGAAAACCGCTAGTCGCACTGGGAAACCTTGGCGGAAGTCCTCTTATTCTTTGATCTATTCAAACATAAAATTTACGCCTTTGTCTTCATGAAAAATTAGGGAAGAAATTCAAGTAATCATTCATGATGTGTCATTGGACTTTTCAAGATGCTGGAGACCTTTGCTTAAAGAAAGATTGATCAGATCATAATTCCTCAGGAATGCTGCTTTGTCTGGACACTTTGGATGTAGTGGTTGACAAAATGGGAGAAAGGCCTCTGAGAACATTCATTCTGTGGCAGCTGTGTAAAGGAGGGAAAAGTACAGCCTTCAACAATGAAATCTTGGCAACGATCGCAAAGAGTTACTGCGGCAATATCTTTTAATTTTCCTTTAATCTCAACCAACAGTTAAGAATAGTTTGCCAATTTGTTAAGATAAAAGTTTCTCCAAATGGAGAAAGCGCCAGAGCAGTTAGTGCAGCTTTGATAAAAGTTTCCAGCAAAGAGGCTTACTGACAAATTAAAATTCAATTTTCAAGGATTTTAGTCCATTTTATCTTGGTTTTGCAGACTTGGAAATCAACATCCTTCACGAGAAATACGGGGAGGTGGGTTTTTAATGTTTAGCCAAAACAACTTCAAAAACAAGGATAATTAATTAATTAATTAATTAATTCAGTTTCAAATGAGCCTAAAATAGTAGTGGTATCCAAATACAAATAAACAAATGAATAACCGATTCTTTTAATGAGGCGATGAAATAAAAAAAGTATCTGGAATGAGGCATTGAAGATTAGAATCAAGAAATGTAAAGCTATTTCTGCTTTGACTGTTCATTGTTTGGTGACAAATATATTTAATTGAATCATTCAAATGGTGGTTGATGACTCTTTTGACCCTTTTCCAAAACGAGTAATTTGTAACTTGATCTCGTACATTTTCAAGATATCGCGAAATATATTAACCAGTCAGTAAGTAAACTGTTCATGCCAACCCGTTTGTTTTCATGTGTGTTGGTAAGTGGTTAGGTAAACTTCGTGAAGGTTCAGATCAGATCGATGCTGAAACGTTTCCTGTATCACTTAGGAAAGACTTTATGGAAAGCTTAGTTTCAGTGATCAACAGCTTCATCATCCACCTTTAACCACTATTCTTCGCTGTTGCAAATATTTGCAAAGAAAATCAATTAGCGTGGAACATATCTATATTCCTGACCAGTAACGATGGCATTGCAAACACTGTGTTGATTGTTTCTCTGAGAAAATGTTGTTTGCTGACTCCTTGAATTATTTCATTTTTTCACGGACAATTCTGCGCATTTTTGTGGCAGATCTGACATTTATTGTGACTAAATTTAAATTAGATCTATGTTACTCAGCTCATCTTCACATTAGAGCCCAATTCTAACCATCGCATTTGTCTGGTCAATGACTTTTCCGCAATAAATTTAGTTATTGTTTTTTACTGAAACTTATTTTCGGAGACAAATATTTTCATCTATATATAACATATCAATGGAGATGTATGTGAAAGGTGAGTTTTTCACAAACACAATAATGGCAATAATAGCATTGACACATTGACACCTGAGAGGCTGAAAACCGAAAGAAAATCTAGCAATTACAATCCCAGCTATCTTTGTGACGAAAGTAACATGTTATATTCGGGAAGAAAGACATTAAAACCTAAAGAATTTGCCTTAAAACCTTGAACAAAATCTGTGCAAAACATTAGTTGGAAACCAGTCCATTCAAGGTTTTTACAAACCCTCTGCAATACAAGAATGCCAATATTGCCATTTGTGTTTTAGCTATATCATTTGAAATTTACTGAACCATCAAAGCATCAAACCTTGAAATGTAATCCTCTTGTACCCAGTGATACCTAATTTTGCATTGGCAAATACAATATGATCAGAATAAAGAAGGAAACTGGAAATGTATGAGAACACACAAATGCCAATAATGCCACTATTGCCATTGTTGTCAATATTGTGTAATTTGTGAAAACCTCGATTAGACACAATGGCTATTTCTAAAGTTCGGCAGTGGGTGTTTGAATACTGTTGGATGAACATTCGGCAGTGGGTGTTTGAATACTGTTGGATGAACGTTCGGCAGTGGGTGTTTGAATACTGTTGGATGAACAAAAAGGATACATCTGTTAAAGAATAAGGAATCAATAACCAGGTCTCAGAAGGCTTGTTTGGTAGTCACGGTTAACATGGGCTATACAATGAGCAAGATACATCACTATAACTGATCAGAGAAAGGAGGAGTACCATGCAATATCTTACACAAAGATTAAATAATTTAATATAAATAATTATGTATTATATTAATTATATCACACTTGGTCCAGATAAAATGCAAATTGCATTAAAACACAATGATACCGACGGAACTTTTCCCATCAATGCTTTAAGGCTTGTTTACACTATGCATTTTTTTCTGATTGCGACTACGATTTGTTTTTGCATATAATGGGCTGTATGGGAGCTAGTGATGTTGTCGCAGTCGCACAGTGTGAACACTTCCATTAAGTCCTGTACAACCCATTTGTTGCAACAAGATGAATCGCAGTCGCAATCAGAAAAAAAAACGCAGAGTGTGAACAAGCCCTAAGTGATTTTTTATTGTAAAATGAAAAACATATTCCTGATAATCAGCTTATGAAATATAAGTGAACGTAATTTCCATTTCCAGAGGTATTTTAATCGGTTTATGATGAGACTGCCTAATTCGATGTTGGAAGGTTTTTTTTCTACAGGAGGACACGGATAAATGGACTATTTAAGGTAATCTTGAGACCATTCAGCACCGATAAGATTCAAAATCTAAATTTATTTGCAGTCATTAATACAGAAAATATCAGTCTGTACAGACTAACAAATTAGCTAATTGTATCAAGAAAGTTCGAAGTACAGTGCAGTCAATTGGCCGACAGAACGAAAAGGGCACCATATATAGAGCGCAGCGCTAGTAGAGCCGGAGTAGAATAAACGCACTTTCCCATAACTAAGAGTTACTCTCTTTAACCCCACGAAGGAACGCCAAAAGCGCACCTTACAGGAAGGATGCCACCAGGGGAAAAGTGTGGCGTTATTGTTATAGAAAAATGTGTTGCTCCTTTTGTGCGATTAATTTGTTCAGAACTTTTGAAACAAATTATACTTTATTTTAACTTTTTTGAAGTCTTTTCAATCAAGTTAGATCTAATTCTCTGCACCTGGTGATTCTTTAGAAAACTTTTCAATTCACTGTGGAGATATTCCAGGGTTCGCTATTTGTATTTAAAATAGAGCTTTTGTAAATATTTATTTGAAATGTAATTTTCACATCGCGAAAAGGCAAGTTTAGTTTTCCCTTTCTTCTCAGGTCACAAAAACTGCTTGTCAGCATAATAGACTTCAAAAGGAATTCTTTATATTTTAATGTCTATTTTGGGCCTTTTGATGACATCTATTCTTTGCCAGATGAATTTTTAGGAGACTTAAATGCAGAATCGAGATTTTCGTTGACACACATTGATAATATTAGCAAAGTTGGTGTCAGATATTTTCTTATGTACAACCAAAAGAAATCTTCAACAAAATGGTTCCTACTTTTTGCTAAAGGGTCTAAATCCTGCAATGCTGAGAATTGGTTAGGACCTGCAGTCATCTCTTTTTGTCCTCTGCCTCCAAAATTGACTTGTACTGATTATTTTGGGTCTGAAACAGAAATAGTGACACATTTTAACTATCTTCACTTGAGGGATATGAGTGAGGATTGAACTTAGGACATCCCCATTCCAGTTTAATTTTCATACCTCTAAGCTAACTAGGTATGTGCTGGATAAACTGTCTTTATGTATGTTTTATTTACTCGCGGACATAGATGATTTAGTTAGGATCAAACGAGCATAACTAAATATGAATCTTAATGTCTCCCACTTACAAGCAAATGCCAGATTTTCTCAGTAGCATGAACATTGAACTAGAATGGGAGAAGTTCCAAGTTCAATCTTCACTGGAGGTAACATTCTGTTGCTGCAATTTTTTATTTTGACACAGTAAAGAATTTTGCCAATTTCGTCTAATTTGATTAAAACCGAAAATAAGGAAATAAAAATGCTTAAAACTCTGAATGAACTATTGTAAAATTGCCACACGTTAGATCAGAGAGACAAAAAACAGCATTCCAAATATTTCCGCTTATTATATGTCGGGACGCTATTCCCCATTGCCTTCCATTTTATAAAATATTGTGATTGCACTGTTAATCTGCCTATTATTATTGTAGTTGCTTACCAAACTCATGATTAACGTTAATCATGAGTAGTTGATCATGACTTTTTCAACATTGAAAAGAACATAGTTAAGTGACATATAATAAACTTAAAATCACACAAAATTATGACAATTAACAGTTAATCAGCTGAAGCATTTGAAATTCTGTTAATCACCTGAAGGGCAAAGCCCTGTTAATTGTCATAATTTCGTGTGATTTTGTACGTTAATAGGTATCAGCCGTCTTAATTTGACTCTCAGACATTTGTTTCTGACAAGTTAATGTATGACTTTAATAAATGGTTTACAGATATGTCACTTTTGTATTCCTGGTAATTTACGAAAAACTCAATCTTGTAGGTTGCTATTTGGCACAGGGTATTGTAACCTTTTTATATGTTATTTCTTTTGCAAAAATTAGAACGTTTGGACCAGGACCTGAAAGGAATATAAATTTTCCAAATCTTTCAAACAGAGCTAAATATAACTGAATTCGAAGAGATTACACAAAGTTTCCATGTAAGCATATATACATGTTTCAAGATGAATGCGCCTCAGTACGAAATATTTAGAACTAATTGCCTCAATTAACTCAATTAATTAATCTAATTTGGCAAAATCAGCGGTACAGGTCAACGCGTGAAACTCATGAATGTTCAAGGCAAAGCTGGCACACCAAGCTGTGTGGCCTGTAGGGTACATAAAGTCACACTGTGCATCTAACTCTATCGTGTTTTGCTTTTGGATCTTGCTGAATTAGATGATTAGACTAATTCATGTAATTGCACATGGATACCAGAATTGATTATTCATGGATAGGTGAACTCTTCATTTGCACTATCCATGGAGCACTTCACTATTCATGGATAATGTAGCATTATACATGGATAGTGCAAAATGAAGAGCAATCTCCATGTATCGTGTAAAATTAATTTGCACTATCCATGGATAGCTAAATACATTATGTGTAGACAAATTACTATTCATAGATAATAGATTCCAGTATCCATGAAGCACTTGTCTGAGTCAACTAATTTGATGAATTCACCTAATTTCAAAACCAAAATAGGAAAAACACGAACTTTTTGCTTGTACTTCGGAATAATACAGCTGGTGATTGGATTTATGTGATGTTTTGTCTGTGCGGACTGACTAAGTGAGGTTGATATAGTTATCGGTTGCGGGATCAGGTCCCATGGTGGAACTTGGGTCATAAACATTTGTTACATGGCGGTTACTTCTCAATTTGTCATGGGTTTTTGTCTCCACTGAGACTTTTTGTTGATTAGAATAAGTTACGTCATCGACATGAAGGACAAAAGATTCTGTCTTTATTTCAAAGAGAGTGAAATGAATACAAGATGTCAAATTAGCAGATACTTCACAATTGGATTTGTTAAGTGAGATTTGACGGATGGAGATTAATATGAATTGTTAACTTGCTTAAAGCACTACGTGCGTTCACGACGGTTAACGTGACAAACGGTTCGCACAACAGGCTACTGATATACTGCTGATATTTAGGGAGTTGCTTTGTTGGATCAAATTTCTTTTCAACTGGTTTCAAATCTTACCATTTCTAAATTTTTAAAAGTAACATTTCGCCATCATGAACTTTAGACTTTCTAAAGTAAGAAGTTCCATTTTGGCTTTATTTTTGCAATCTTGAAGAAATTCACATAATTCAAATCAAAACAGCAATCAAATCAAATTCTTTTTTCCGGAAAACTCAATAGCCTCAGCTTTCTTACTTTGATTAAAAGAAGTCCCATATCCCGACCTTTCCGTCAGTCAAAGCCCCTTCTGTCGGGATAATCTGGTATTGAGATGCTTTGAACAGATTACCGTAAAGTCAATGTCATGTGTTCAGAAACGACAGAGATGACAGGGACGATTACGATAAACAAACACAATACACAGAGTGAAGGTAAACAAGATAGAAATAAAACAAATCGGATTTGTCTGGAATCAATAGGAAACAGAAACTATTGCCATTTAATTAGATTCTCTCTCCATTGTAGTTTACGCAGAAAGAAAGTGTATCTCTAGATTTTCGCACCTGTACTCAATCAACTAAGTGCCATACTGTCTCAGTTATTTGTTGCTTTATCGGGATGTACATGGTTTAAACCAAGTTTTTTCGCGATGTTATCCGCGTTATGGCTACATCTTTCTAATTGAAAGCGATACAGATGAATAATATGTACAGATGTTCCAATCCTAAAAGGTACATTTCCTCAATTTCCTGTCCGGGACTTTGTTGTCCGATAAAACTGTCACAGATATTAACCCTTGAGAGTCGTGCAATGATTCGGATGAGCATCAATCCAGTGTTTTGTATTGTTGCAAGTTAACGCTGAGTGAACCACTCGCAATTCCAAAGACGTTCTATGTGACAAGATTATAGAACCAGTCACGGAGCATAAACAAACCACGTCCGACGGGAGTGATTCCTCACGGTGGAAGCACGGACTCCCTCTCCAGGAATCCAAGATGTGTTTGACAAACGGTTCTTTTGGGTCCTGTATCAATAATGACATTCACGCAATTATATTTGTCCTATTCCTAGTTTTCCGTAAAGTGATTGCATCCTTTTTGTGTTTCTCTTGAACAAACAGAATAGGTTAATGTGGCGAAATCTAACCCGCATTGGCCAAGAATTATCATATAATCCCTGACGAAAGTAACGTAACGTCGAAAAGCGTTGTGATGTTTCAACGTCATATCTTCATAACCTTCAAGTCGAGAACTTTTTTCCTAATGATATTTTTAGATCTACATGACAAGAAAGTCCTCTTGCGTGAACGTAAGAGGCATACCGCCCGACGCGTGCTGTCCTATACCGGGGGGGGGTTACCCCATCCCAACCGGGGTACCCCCCCGGCTCGGGTACCCCCCTCCCCTGGGGACAGACAAACACCGATGGAAACAGTACTTTCCCTCGTACTTCGTACGCGGGTGGTAATAAAAAGAAAAAAGTCATTTATTACGGATAACGTCATTTTGTTGACAATAATAATTTAAGGATAATTGTAAAACCTCAGTGCCGTGTTTCCTGAGGGAATGATTCCAGCAGAGGGAGACCGGACGTAAGCGGAAGCACGGAGGAAGGAGGAAGACGGTCACCTACATTCTAAGGTAGGGATTCCCTACAGACGTGTCGCGTGCAGAGACGGTTTTGTTCCAATTCGAGTTTTTTACAAACAGGCAAAGTTGAAAAAGTTTGACATATTAATGTAGCTTCTAATGTGGATAAAATCACATTAAAACTTGACCAAACAGCTTCGTTAATAAAGTTCTCTCCTTAAATATTTGCCTCCCTTAATTAAACATATTATTTCCTTATTTTTCTTAATAGACATGATAAATATGCCATAATATCCTTTACCACACAGCACATGTATTCTGTTACAGATGAAAAGATGTAGAGATGGGGTTTTAGGTGCAGGGTACGAGGCCTATGTATCAAAATCATCTGCAGTTCCCTCTTCCTCTGTGTTACTCTTGTAGGTCTCTATCCATTGTTGTACTGTAGTTTACAACAACTTTGAAGCTGTATTACAGGCAATTTTATTAATTTTTCGTATTCACCTAAAGTCACAAATCGGCAATAAGAGGGTTTCTGGAATGTTAGAGAATGTGTATTTGAGCACAAACATTAAAAGGGGTTTTGGACCTCAGCTTCTAATAATACATGACTCTGCTTCGCTACATGGGTATTTTATATCCTGACCAGTTTGGACTTCCTCAAGACAAAATACTGGATCTGTACCTGTAGCTTTGTTGAGAATGAGTTGAATACAATTCCCTTTTATTTCCATCTTTCTAATACATTCCACTGAAATAGATCCACGTTGTACACTGCTGAAAAACTCGAATAAATGAGTATGTAACCAAAACTTCCGACAAGAGAGTAGTAATCTCCATGTTCTCTAATTAAACGAAAAAAAATAACTAAAAGACGAAGACATTTTTGTTCTACTTTCGGTTTTGAGGCAGAAAACGTCCCACTCCTTCGAGGACATTGAAATTGAGTTTCAAATTACTGTTAAATTACCATGTGTGTCGATAAGAGACGTAATTACCGAGATGTAACCGGAGAAACACGAACATGCCGAGCAATGTTTTAACCCCTTTTACACAGTTGCGAGAAGGTAATGTTTTCAATCTCGTCTGTCTGCTTATATGGTGATAAGGAAGGAAGGGGTATCTGGTCCATTAAATCATGGGATAGGCACCCCTACCGTCCACCAATTCCCGCTCAGAAAGTATCCGATGCCTCCCCCTGCCCCGCTCTGCGTCAGGACCACTTTGTCCCAATCCTCATCCTCCAAAACCAGACACCTACTCCGCCCACACACCTCACCCGCCCTACTTATTTGTGTGCGGGCAGTTGGCCTTGTGAAAGACTTTCTTGTTTCCTTTGATTTCGGTTTGAACTGAACATTGTCAATGAAGAATCTATGTTAAATTAAAGGCAATGTCGTTGAAGGAAAAACAGCAGATGTTGCCTTAAATTAAGTTTTGGTTTTGATTGTTAAACGAATAAATTTTCTTTGTATTTGGGAACATCTATTCCTGTCCCGGATTTCAACTTAGTTGCTAGGGCATTCACCTGGCTTTCTATGACTTTTGCTATTTTTAGCTTTAAAGTTTTGATTTCTTAACCGAAACGAAGCCAAAAAGTCACATAAAATGATTACTGATATATT
Organism: Haplosyllis leylae; assembly: GCA_038406175.1. NCBI lineage: Eukaryota > Metazoa > Annelida > Polychaeta > Phyllodocida > Syllidae > Haplosyllis > Haplosyllis leylae. Next base: position 6,461 of record JBCAUG010195325.1, on the reverse strand, counting down.
CATGAATCATATCTACACAACTGGCAAATAACGCAATACGTGTCTTAGCTATAGATGAATGGGCTTTGTTCTTTCTAGCATTGTTGCAGCTTACGTGAACAGAATAATATGGTGAATAGTGTCAGAGTAGGTGATTGGACAGACAACTTTTTAATCATGATTTTTACTTTACACCTACGTAGTACGAGGGAAGGGGATGTTTTCTTTTCAGTCGTGTGTGTGATTCTGTTCAAAGGGATGATGGAGGGAGGAGCAGGGTACCCTCACCCCACTTGGACCAATCACCCCATCGCTGCTCCACACCCTGTCCACTCCCAACCCGAACCACCTGAGCCACGAAGGGGACAGGGCCTCCTTCCTGACTGATTCTTTCTCTGGTTCTCCCAGTATTGTACCAACCCTGGCCTCCAATCTGAAAACCATGGATTTTCTTGACTTGATTTTTAAAACATACGATGGTAATTGGGATTGGAATACAACTTCTCTGCAGAATTTATGTTTGACGGTTTAAATGCTACAATGATTCTTTGTCGATGATTAAGGAAGGAAACACAATCACCGAGAATAAGAATCAGGAGCTTCTTCTTCGTCCGTGGCAGCTTTGGATGTAATCTATTCCTGGTAATTTCATCACCATAGAAACTGAGTCAGTAAGATGTAACGTAACCACGGTAATTATCCCGAGACGCAGCGTTCAATTAACCGCCTAAAATTGCCGTTCTCTGTGTTACGACAGAATCTAACTGTGTAACTAATTGTGCTGATATGCGCGTAGGTTAAAGGGATGTGAGGCAACCGAAGCGCGTAAAGGTCTATTTACACTGGCGATTGAGTAAAAAGATTGCGTGGAGGATAGTGCATTTTGCTATTGAACGTCAGAAGTGATGAACTACCTTAAATTCCATGAATCTGTAGCGGCAACTTCTTGGCACTAGCTCCATCTGAGAAGATACTTTAGAAACGAGTATTGAAGATGTGCATGCAATTGGCTAGTGAATCTAAACTTAGTACGGATGTCTTCGACTGATAGAAATTCATTTCTATTTTGGAACTTTTAATCTAATTTATTTCATTCATCGTCTTAACGACTTTCCTGTACTATTATTGGATTGATCGTAGCAGGTTAATGGAATCATAGATTCTTTAAGGCCTGGAATCAAGCAATTTACACATGAATTCAATACTGGAACCCCCATTAGGAATCCATTCCTGAAGAATGATAAAACTACATTTCAGTTTATCCAGTGAGAGTCTTGTGTGAAGCGAGAATGGATCTCTCAGGCTTTGAAGATGGGAAAGCGATAATTCTTAGTAATTATTGTATTTCAGCTGATGATATTTATTTTCTTATGATCTAATAAACCATTTTGAAACAAAGAATGCAACTTATTGCCATTTCTTTGAAATAAAAATGACTTCATTTGCCAACAAAGAACAATAATTGTGAAAGACTGGAAGATGGGTCAGGGGACATCTTAAAAATGTGGCTTGTGCCGTCAGTGGACTTTCTGTTAAAGGCTTATTTTCACCAACAAACACTTGTAGAATTGGCTCCTTTGCGCTAGAAAATTAAAAAAGTAAAAGCCAAAAGACTAGTTTTGTGGGGGTTGTGGGGGATGATAGGTGATGTTGGAAAGAAATAAAAGATTTCCTAAGAAGTCACATCTATCCAATTCCCTGCATTTTTGAAATAAGGCCTGGTACAGAAGAAATGATACATAAACACAGTTAAATTATGGAAACACCTGGAAAAACCTTGGTTTGTATGTAATACTATGTACGCAGGCGGTAATGATAATTCCTAATGCTAATAAGGAGATCTGACTGACAAAGAGACTTTTCAAGATTTGTAATTGCTAAGGTATGATTATTCAGGGTCAATATTTGAAATTTTTCAAAAAAAGCTCTCTGCCAGTCGGATCTCCTTATTGACATAAAAATAGGAAACTATTATTTTCAGCTAAATATTGCTGATTTCTTTGAACACTTCAAAATGTAAAAAACAAATTTCTGAAAGAAATCACATTGTAAAACTCCAGCCAGAATTCTTTGATATTGTCGAAAAATTCAGATTTGACGACGGTCCTGCAGGGAGTTGGGGAGACTCATCTCTACTGTTCTTAATTTTTCCGATTAACGTCACCATGGTAACGGTTACATTAAATGAATCAAGTGATATTTTTCTTCATGTGTGGTGATTTGACCACAAAGGTGGGGCTACCAGGGTAGCACACTGGAAAAAAGTGCATGAAAATACAATTATTAGGATCGAAAGAGTGGGCGCAACCCTAACCAGATCCAACAATGCTGAATTTAGTACATTTTACATCTTCTCCCGCAGTCTAGTTTGCGGAACGGATAGCTTACATGTGCCCGAAAAAAAATCAGAGAAAATCAAGCAATAGTACTGAAGTGCACTGGAAAAAAAAAATTATTGAAATAATGCGTAAATAACATCCATGTGATTTTCTAAAGGTTAAATAAAATAATGACCTTCTCGAACATGAATGCTACACAGCTCCCTAAATCTCACTACCTCCTTTTATCTTGGTAAAGTAAATAAGTGAAAACGTTTTGGGAAACCTCAGATGAGTTTAAATTCTGCTCAGGGGTTTCTTTGATTGACGTTGCGACCGAACTGCTCTACATCGAATTTTTTTTTCTTTTTGTTCTTCTGATGGCTCTGCAATAAAACGTTGTACTGTGACATTCAAGGTTGCTAGTTTGAATAACGATTTTAATTATAAATATCTGTTGTGAAGACTCAAATTTATTAAAGGTTTGGACTTACGCTAGACTTCTTTTCTGATTGACGTTGCGACCGAACTGCTCTACATCTTAACAGAGACCGTTCTTCATTTTGAAACCCGAGGTCGTTTGATTTACATATGTTTTGATAATAATAATCCTGTCTCATCCACTTTGAGCCTTACACTCTAATGGTGATGTACTGAGTTAATCTCAACATTAAAGGATAGACGACAACAATCCGTTTCCTTGACAATTTCTTTGACATCTCTAGGTGCATTGCGTGATTTTTTCACAAGTAAGGTACGATTACAAACCTTGCACAAACTGAGATACTCATTCAAAGCGTGCATCGTGAACCTGTAAACGGGGGGGGGGTACACCGGCTGTGGGACTGGGTACCCCCCTGGACAGATCCCCCTGGACAGCCCCCCTGGCTACGTGTGTGAAATGTTTTCGAACATTTTGACAAAAGCAGATCCTGATGTCACCGCTTCTGTGAAATATGTAACTGTCAATGCTGAGGAAAAACTACAAAATTTGTATTTGAAAGGATCTCCTACCCTCAGGTCAACATGACATTCACGTTGATTTCAATATGGGCTTAATTATTCTGACAAACAACAGCAAATGAAATGTCACAGGTTTATTTGATACCCCAGCCTAAATCTTTACTTGGATCTGCACATCATTTGATTTTTGCTGATTGCTGGTTTGGTCCCATTTCTTTGGTAAAAAACTGATTTTTTCGATGTATTAAAGATTTATCATATGCTGTGCTAAATGTATTAAACTATTTAGACAAAGGCTTTCAGATGAAGAAAATTCGAAAGTAAATTTTGAACTATTCAAGCAATGTGATAAAATTCTCTCGTCGTAGCCTTCAAAATGTGTCAATCACGTCTTTCCGTACTGATTTCACACTGGGCTCATGATTTTAATATCGACCTTTAACAGATTTCTTAAAATAAATAATATTGACCAAATTAAAACAAAAGCAAATCACCTTTCTGGAAAAGTTACTTAACTCGTCTCGTGCCCAATTCCGAAATATCGGATTATTCGCAATGTTGTTCAATGCCAGCAGTGAAATTTATAGCCCTCACTTCCTTTGCCACCGCAATCTGTCTCAACCAAATTTACTCACAGTGCCCAAACACTGCCCATGTAGTTCAGGTCTAAAAATAGATTTGCATTACTCTTCCCGCATAACCTTATTTCAGAACAACTTCAAAACCGTATTGAACCAATAATAAAGAAATTCATAGATTCTATGGAATTAGGAGTTCCTCGGTGTGTTGTCACTTCAGAGAAGATATATTTAGTTTCAATATGCTAAATAATGGGCCCAATTTTTCTAAAAAAGAAAAGCAAAAGCAATATCAAATGTTTAATCTCCTATCCTAAATCTTTTGTGGATCTGCACATATGTAAATTAGGTCAACGTAACATTCATATATTTAGTTTCAATATGCTAAAAAATGAGCCCAATTTTGGTGACTCTACGAGCCACCAATAATGGGCCCAATTTTTCTAAAAAAAAAAAAAGAAAAAACAGATAAACATTCTGTGCAAACAAATTCTAGCCAATGACTGAAGTTTAAAATAGGCCTAATTTTCATAAAACTGCTTTGGTGTCACAAATCCTCTGGACAGGATGTTACAAACCCCTGGAATTGACCAATAAGGATGACTCTACGAGCCATCAATAATGGGCCTAATTTTTCTAAAAATGAGAAACAAATAAAATGTCACATGCTCACCTATTTCCGGTAGATCTGTTCCACCAGCACCCCACTATCAGAGTGTTCGACTTAGTGTAGTTTTTGCTGGTTAGCTGTCAAAAATGTCAAGACTGTTTTGGAAGGCTCCTACCGTCTGGTCAACGTGACATTCATATGTTTTGTTTTTTCCATATGCTAAATAGTGGGCCCAATTTTTCTAACGAAGAAAAACAAATGAAATGTCACGTGTTCACCTAATTTAAAAACCACATCTGTCAAGATCTCAATTTATTTTTTGACTTGAGTTTTTCTAATACTTCTGTTTCAAGTCCTGATTTGATTCCTGCCAGATAAATCTTTAACCGACAGTTTTTGATGTATTAAAGCTTTGTATTTGTTATAGTTTGCATCAAATATGTCTAAATCACATGTTGCTATTAACATACAAATGTTCAAGAAGAGAAAAATCTAAATAAAATATCTTTTGACTAAACAAATGCTCTTTGGAAAAACTCTAACGCAAATGAATCAGGTATTAAACATTGCTTGCAAATAGAACACTGAAACGCAGCTGCTTTGGATTTTTTGTTTGTATATGAGCGCAATTTAAATGTTAGTAAGTACAAATTAATTTCTGGTCTGTATCATACTATTTCACACGGGAAAGAATTGTTATTAACGTTGCAGTCCGACAAGGACATGGATCTCCGTTTGGGTCATGTGAATGCAAATAGTGTGGTGGGAGGAATGGTTATCAAATGTACGGACGATAGTAGTGTACGCCGAAAACATAAAATTGATAGTTCAGATGACATAGGAAGCAGGAAAAAGGTATGTGAACACTACATTGTTTTAACTCTAATATAATTTTTTCGTGTTTATGAAGACTAGTATTTGCCTGTTACATTATTCTACATTATCTTACATTTTTTGAAGCGTTCTGAAGGAATAAGAGATGAAGCAAAACCAAACAATGGGTCTGGAGGATGGAATGTGTCAAAGGTTTCCGATTCTGGTCCATATGATGAAATATGTAATTCAAGTTCCAATGGATCCAGTGCAAATAGTTTCAGTACTTCAGTCACAAGAAGCCAAAAACAATACAAGTACATATGTAAAGATTTAGATATGGCAACTAAAATGTGTATCATTATTGAGACTGCAATTGGAATGAAAAAAGAACGAGTTAAGAAAATTCATGACATAGTGGAAGGATTGTCAAAGAGAAAAAGTAAGTTGAACAAAGATATTAAGACATACATCTTCCCTGAGAGCAAGGATACAAGACTCAGTGTAGATAAATTTAGGCTGAAATGTTATTTGTCATACAGCATAGCTGATATCATTGATGAAAGATCTCATATTAAGAAACAAATTTTTGATTTTGAAACTGAAATACAGAGGTTGAATGATGAGATAAATGAACATGAGAAAATGTTCAAAACATGGGTGTACAAAAAGGAACAGATCCTCAAATATTTCAACAACAGATAGTAGTTGATTTGTATCTGTAAGATTGTTTCTATTTGTAGGTTTTAAGTGACAGGAAAAAGAGTTGTAAATACAGAATGGTGATGAAATTTGTATTATATACTGGAATATAATGTATAGGTCGCACATGCCATTTAAATAATAAGAATGAAGAATTATCCTGTTTGGAGGGATTTAAATAAAGTATTTTGAAAAAGAATTCGAATTTGTAAAGTATTAAAATTTAAAATAGCTCTATGATTACAAAATCATATTACAAGCAAAAGTATGCGTCTTTTATGTTTATTCGAATCAACAAAGTGCAGGGCCTTTCTCACAAATATGAATTATTATATTTTAAATTACAATACAAATGAGCCTAGAGGTGAAAAAAGTATTCAACAAAGTTTTTTATTACTTGTAGACAGGAGATGTTATTGTTTTTCGAATGGAATTCCATAAGACTAGGTGGTCCTGCCCATGGAATAGTGACCAAAACTGTACACAAAACTCTGCCAA
>JBCAUG010195214.1:0-19482 GCA_038406175.1 Haplosyllis leylae | reverse complement strand
TACCCCCCCCCCCGAAAATTTTTTCTTTTTGAAATTTTGAAATTTTTTGGAAATTTTGAAATTTTTTTTTTTGAAATTTTTTTGGGGAACATGATACCCCGGGGATAGGTGGGCTATGCTGCGGGCGGTATGCCTCTTGCGTTCACGCAGGAGGACTTTCTTGTGTTTTGTATTAATTTCATGATAAATATTTGTCAGTTTTTACCTATTTGTGAACTAGAAAATCATTATGTCAGAATGATCTGCCAGCTTTCCTATTAAATGTTCAAACTGTCCCTTCTCATCCTTTTAGCTGGTAAGGACATTTAATGACCGTCTGACATTGTTACTTAAATGGTTTACGTCGTTACTTGTACCTGAGGCTTGTTCGAGGCTTCTGTTTGAGGCCATCTATTGCAGGTTCATCCTATTTCCATTCATCTAGATCTATTTAGAATTTTCTGAAAGCTGTGAAAGTTGGTTTATAGCTGTCTTTTCACCGTGATCTAGGCTAATAATTACAAATGGAAGCCTTGCTCAGAGGAATCTAACGAAGCGGAAACTGTTTCAAAAAGGACCAGCCCATAAGCAGAGTCTGTTGGGAAGCAATTCTTGCTCTGCAAAACAAAATATGTGTTTCACTGCTTGCCTGATGCTGAACATAAATAAACCAACAGCTTCCGATGTTAATATCATTGGAACAACAGATTACAACTTGCAATTTTGTAGATATTAATTATAGATATTACACATAGCAAGCAAAGTTTTCCTTTAAGAAATTGCACCCTTTCTACGTGCTTATCCATTTATTTTCCAGCACATGTGGCCCAAAGCGCTTACGAGTATTCTTGCTCACGACACCTCTTGGAAGGATTACAAAATGCAACATTATGCATTCAATGATGTAAAGAGCACTGGGAGACCTTACCGGAAACAACTGAATTAGACTCCAAACCTTTTTTTCCTTTCGTCATACAGTCATCTATTCGAATTTTGGCGCATTTATCAGAAAGACTAATCTATGTAAAGGAAACACAATTTGCAAATGAAAATAGGATTAAAATTACCATTACTTCTCATTCATTACAACATCAAATTATTTTTACTTGACGCTCATCCAAAATCAGTGTCAACGGGGTTTTCTTTTTGACTTGCTAGAACAGGGTTTATTACGTGCAGTATTTTGTACATTTGAACGCAGATGTCGATTGGTTATCTCGATACTGCGAAGTATCTCCAAAGATGTGATATTTTTCACATATTAAGTTCAAGGTGGAGAAACTTCAACATACAACATCGGTACCACAATAGTCGTAAACGTTTATCACTTTATTGCTAATATTTCTTCTAGAAGTGCAGCACTTATGTTGCGTAATAAAACTGACGATATCTGTGCTCACATTCATATTGTGGGGGAAATATAACAATAAAAAGATAACCATGGAAACCTGGAACATTCAGTGCAAAAAGCAGTCTTGCTCCAGGTTCAGTAGTTGAAACACCATGGTTCCTGGCTGCTTGGTGGACAAAATGTCCAAAAAATGACTAATTCCATTATATTGCACAAGTACCATCGAACTTATTGCAACAAGGCCATTTTTGTAAGGGTCAAGCCTTAGAATAGGCCTTTTTTAGTGTACGTAAAATGATGGAGTGCCATACAGGCATAGTAGCATACATTCTATGTATTCATGCCCGACTCAATAAAGGCAGCTTCATAGAATTGGAATAACACCAATTCCCTCAAGCATCATAAACATGTCATGTTGCTCAACTACAGAAAAAATATTAAATCAAAATGAGAGTTATCAACAGGGTCATATGAATGCTAAAGGGGAAATATCTGTTGGAAAATACATGCGAGGACACAAATGCCTAATTGACTGAACTCTACAGATAGAAGATGCAAGATGGCAAGCACCTGAGCAATATAATCAATGTTTCCAAATTTAGCTTTTAGTTACATAGATGTCACGGCATGATTGCACTGGTGTATTTTGTGCATCGACTGGACTTCATCAATGGGACCATTTTAAATTATGTTCATCTCTGGCATGCTGTAATACCTTCCACTAATGGGTTTAACGATGTACATTATTTATCAGAGCACATGTGTATCATCTCTCCCGTGGAGTATAGTGAAACATGAATTACATCATACAGATGTATTCACGATGAATAACTAACTATTACTGCAGAAATTGTGGCCTGGCGACCCCCACCACATAAACATCACAAGAGGTATTGATAAATGGCTTAATATGGAAAAAACGTGACCTTGGTCTAAATATATAAACCATAACTAATGTACATATTCCATCTGCTGTGGAAATAAAACTAGACCAAGTACGTATTGGTGAAAGCCCTGTGGAATCTATTACAGGCGTTATTTAACTCAGATGAACATCGACCATGTAAGCCGTAGTCCTGATGAAATCAAGTCTTCTAATGGCTAGGCAAATTCGTGTGGTGAAAAACACCTGCCCACCTGTAGGGCTAAGATTATGGAAATGGAATGTCACAATGGGGAACTGCTTACAGAAAGGTTAATATCTTATGTTAAGCGAAAAGAACATCTCTAGATACTCCCTACATCATGAGCTATCCATAGTCTCTGGTGGCTCAATGTGATTCAGGAAGTAGGACAAAGTCTGAAGTTACAAGTTCACTTTATAATCCATGATAGCATATTCAAGAAGTCTTTACTTGTGTAATTGCCTTTGACCATAGTAATCTTACTGAATCAAAGCATTCTCCAAGGGGAACAAGTCGTGTTGATCAAGCCGTCGTGGCCGCAACAGAACTGTTTCAACAAGACTTTCATCCCTTAAGTTTTCCCACAACTGAATCCATTTTTCCCTTCAAAAGAATGGACATTTATGATAATTACATGCGCAAGATTTTATTTCAAGAGAGTTGACTCTGACTGCCCACATATTTACGAATAATATATGCAAAGCATTCCAAGTTAGAATTACAGCTACCAGTACATATAAACGTACCCGTAGCCAACTTTCATTCAACTCCAAAAGAGGCTATACACTCACTGGTCCTTGACAAAAAATCGGGACAATTGTCAACATTGTTTCATAAAGCAGGGTCCGGTTCTAATTATTAAAATTGAACTACTAAAAGGAACATCTAGAACAAAACAAGAAGCCATCAAATGATTTCTGTGTTCCACAGACCCATAAAATTCTTGAAAGTAACGAGATGGAAAATCCATATAAGGCCACATTATTGTTCACCCTATGGACTAATTTCTCAAAGGTCATGTTTCTATATAGTAGGACATGTTGCTGAAATGGGAGGTCAGGTCCTAATGTAAAGATATTATCCCCACTCTCCGCCAATAATATAGGCAAATTGTCAATAGGAGCTGCAGAGGCTTGGAGAGTAAAATCCATAGTGCAGGATCCCTCCTGGACCTCTTTTCCAAACTAATTGGCAAATGAGAAGATATTCGGATACACAAGACTTCAGTACAAATATAGACCCATGGTGAATAGCCTAGGAACCATGGGGCTTTTACATTTAAAGCTGTACTTTGTGTAATTTGTAGCCCACCGGGTACATCTGTATTTCAATCAAATGATACTGGACCAAAAGGCTTCTACCAATACCAAACTCAGAGAAACACCTTTTGCTGTTGACAAAAATCTGCTCCTGTGTGTGTTGATACTCTACCATTGGAAATAAGTTTATTCACCACGGATCAGCGAAAATTAATTTCCTGCGATTATTGGCTTGAAAAACTACAGACTAATTTTGTGAATAATTTGCAAAGACGAGTAGCAACTAATCACAACACAGAGCACCAGGTATTACTCGACAGAAATGTAAAATTGCATACCATTTAAATGAGGTATCGAATAACAAACAGCAGGAAAATAAACACAGAAGGATGTGCATTAAAATATGAAATAGCAAAGTGTAACTACATATTCCCTTCCAAGAAGCTTTAACAAACCTTTAATGATCTGAGGAACAATAAACACACAGTGCTGAAAAAACATAATGAAAACGTGATGTTGAATTTATATTATTTTCGGCATTCTGGTTTAATGCGTATTTTTAGAAAACAATAAAGAATTCTTCACGAAATGAATGTTTAGATTTTATAACAGTGCGTTTTTTGTTGAAACCTGAATTCTAAATAATGACTGAATTTAAGATAAGAGTTCAAAACCACTGTGACTCATTCTGGTTTTCTAACCACAAATACAAATAATAAATTGTGACTTGCATCAGCAGATGTTCTTTTTATCGAGGTAGGAAAAAGGAAACCTCTGTTAGGAATTGTGTCTTAGTTCGTTGAAAAACAATATGGTCATCATTCCTCCAAGCACTGGACTGAACAACTAATTCTGTAATGTGGTCAACAATGCTGTGAACTTGCTGGCATTTATTTCTGGTGTTACATTACCAATTTACCACCAGAAGTTTCCAGAACATAAAGCCTTGGGTGGAGTATCCAGAAGATAGTCTTACGATGCTAGTAATATTCAATATCAAATTTGATATCACACACTTAGCTTCAAAATGTTTGATTAAATTGATTAGAAGGTCACTCTGTTCAGACCTCACAAGGCATCGGCTTTTAATACTTCTTTTGTTGCATTGTCATGTGAAGGGCCAACATTTTAAAAGGATTCCTTTCCTTTGGTCGGTCAAATCAACTGTAAACAATGATGCAGGACGAATGGACAAACATAAAAGTTAAATGCATGTTGTTTGTTCACAGACATGAGCTTTGAAACATCCACTAGTCTGGATCCATAGCAAGCTCAATGCTGTTCTTCCAAGCTTGAAAAGAAGCAAACCTCAAGAACAGGACCAAAAATATAGTTACTCAACCCAGAAGTACTCAAGAAACAGTTTTGGTTCAGGAACATTATTGTCCTCCCACCACAGCTCATTATCACATAGCTTAATATCCGACCTTCCTTTCGGATGATACATTCATACCCGGCAATATCAAGAAAAAGTTCTTACTTACAAACTGCATCTTATTCTGGATCACAACCAAATGTTAAAGTTCCAGACTGTCGTAAAAGGATAATTGCTACATCTATTCTGCCATTACTGAGCTTTTTGTATGAAAACGACATATGACGTACGGTGTTGTTACTCGTCCTGTCACTTATTTCACAAAAATGATTTCCTGAAACTAGAATCGCAGACATTAGCGTATGCTCGGTAAACTATGTGATATATTTCTGGAAGGGGAACCGAAACGACAACGAAACGAGCTTATTAGATAGTCATTAGAAGTTTAATCGCAACTCCCAAAACAATACTAACACCCGGTCTCACCACAAAAATCGAAGGCATACAATATTTACAAGAGCATCATACAAAACAACAGCCTTATCTTTACCAAAAACATTGTAATGAAATAGATTCTGTTTCTAATTAGGTGAACCTTGCTGCGTCTCGGAGAGATGGGATGTGTGTGTAAGGAAATGAAGCAATCAATAATGCTAAATTTAGGTTGCGTATTGTTATGCAGTGCAAACTTTTATGGAAACATTTTCCCAACTCTCTGCTTTCTCTCAGAATATCGCATTGGTATGACAAAGAAACTTTTGACACAAGAAATGTCTAATTAGTGAAATAGCATATGTAAAATTTCATTTGATACAGGTACAAAGAAACTACTCAAATCAGAACATATTTCCGCAATGTAGTGACCTCAAATTGAATGACTACTTGATAGGGAATATTGGATAACCATGGTTAGATATGCCCTGGAGGTAAAGAGACCAGATTGGAAACATTCTTGGTAACCACATCAAACAATGTCCAATTTGGCTTGTTTCCCCGAGGATACCCCCGGACGAATGACATAACTACATATTGAAGAACTTGACGAGAGAGTTGTGCAGATAACTCTTGGTTTCCACATTCATAAGTTTCACCTTTCACAAAATATACCAGCCCATTTATTCAAGGTTGTTTGGATAGCCAAGCCGAATTAGCCTATCTCCACACTCGATCTTCCAAGTTCTTGTGAAAGCAAGTTGGTCAAAGTGGCTTAGCAGTCACGCTGGCCAATAAGATATTACTAGGTGTGACACCAGAGGTAAATGAAAGGAAACCATTGCATGCAGGTAATAGAGCACACAACATACTCTGGTTTTGAAACCTGGGGCAGATGTCACCAGAAGTTCCAATCAGGGATACCAGTGGCTCAACAAAAGGACTGCTATAATCCAAAATTTCTTTAAAGTGACCATTCAGCTGTAATTCCGTCAATGATACCTGCCTGAAATTGAGCCTTTTTTGTAGGGAGGGGATATGGAAATGGCTTGAGTTGGGTGTTCCAAAAAAGTACCGATGGTGCTGGACAATCTGCAATTCTTTAAAAAATTATGAATTGACATCATACAGATGTCTGCTGGTACATTGTTCTCAAAACCACTTAACGTGAAATTAGAATGCACTCAACAAAATACTAAATGTATTTAACACACGCGTAAATCCTATTTCAAAATTTCCAATATTATTGTGTTTTTGCACTGCATGACATTGAGAATTATAAACCACGGATAAGTTCGCGTACATGCACAGACATCCTAAAAATTGCAAAAACTTCAACTTTTCACTAGATACAAGTAAAGCAAGCATCCGTTTGAACAGTACATTTAGGCTACCAGAGAAAGATCTGATTCTCCCGGGAACTTTTTCCTCGATTAATTGGTAAATAAAAAGATCTTCCGTTTCCAACAAAATATAGATCCTTAGTGAATAGTTGAAAGAGCTGCGGGGATTTTGATCTGGAGAAACATTAAACTTTGATGAGCAACGAGGTTTCTGGCTTGATCTACAGAAAAGAATAAAGAAAAAATGTATCTTGTGTAATAAACAAGAAAATATAACTGGGTTTATCGCATTATGTTTCAACTTATCTGGATTGTTTCTTGGTTTCCCCGTCCCACTAAAGTTACCATTCACAGATCAAATCCCAAATTTCTCTTGTATTATGCAGCTGTAAATGCATTGGAACTTAAAAGCCGTAAACCCATTAAAACACCTGATGGAACCTCAACATCGGTGTCAACAATGGTATTTACCGACAACACATTATCACAGAAGCCTCCTTAATTGACTTAAATTCCTGTCGGATTGAAAATTTCAGAAGTCAGGGGCAGCAAGAGAGTCGATATTGCCAAAGACAGATTAGTTCTAGAGGCACGGTGCATTTAATTCTGCAAGGTTCCGGTTAGCATTCCCTCGGTAGTCATGCTGTGTATTGTCAACTGTAAGATTATCAATCGCGATTTGCTCTCGGATTTCGAATGCTTAATATATTTATCACATCACCACCAAGATGATGCAAAAAAGGCCTGCAACGACGTGGCTCTAATAAATTCTAAATCCACTGTTACAACCTAACTATTCGCAAGTCTCTATCTGAAAGTTTCCGCTCTATAAATACGAAGTCAAACGACATATTGTCACAACACACAAAGGTTAAAGATTATTCTTCATATGACAATCCCAGTAAATCATCTTATCACCAACGAGCCGTTATAATGGCGCAACATGTTGACGTATTCTTACGGTTAAAAATAGTTCGTTGCAATCTTTAGATAACATTGGAAAATTGTGCGGAAAAGTATCTAGATCAAATAGTTTTTTTTCCAAAATGTTGCAAATCAAATTTCATACTTCAAAAATTCAGTTATTTGGATGGTCTTCCCCAGTAATATTCATTACTTAATCAAAAATATTTGTCAAATTGGTTCTCCACAAGTAGAGAAATGGTAATGTTATGTAACTACCGGTTATTATTGCACAAAGAAAAAATTATATATTTTATTAGGCCTATAGTGTGGAACTTCAATTTGAATACACTGTAAGAAAAGTAAAATGTTGCATAGACATTTACCGAGTAGGACTTGGTGTGGTATTTTTAAAGTTTCGAGATTAACAGATATGTCTCTTATCAAGATGTAAACTTTTGAAGTTAAATAATTAAAATTTTGAAAAACAACTATCTTGATTTATGTAGATTAAACGGAGATATTAAAACAACGCCGTTTTCATGAACTTTGAATGATGTCAATCTGATGCCGATGTATAATTGGAAAAGCTTAATTTATAGCCGGATGCTTACACGTAGCCATTACGTGATAAAATTAATGGGCTCGTATTGAACATTAGAATGCACAATGTAATTTGAGGCAAAATAGCACATTAAAGTAGACTATCTCACAGAGTTACGAGAAAACTCAAATAATTTAGTGCACACAACACTGTTAAACAAGAAGTACTTCTGAGATCGAATTTTCCACTCATATGTAAATGAAAAACTCTCACTCAGAAAACTCAGGGTCACTTAAAAGGTGTCTTGTTGCAGGAAAATATTTTCATTCGACACATCATGTCCACCAATGAATTACCTGACATCTACATTTATGGTTTTGTCAAGTGGATAAAGGAAATAAACACAGAATCAACATTCAAAGATTTGTTCATCATTTTCAGTTTCAGTAGGTTGAGTAAGTTCACTTCGTTAAGTGTCAAATAAACCAAGAGCAACAATGGGACACGAAGATAAAATTAACTGTTTGACACTTATCTTAACATGTTGAAGTCTTGTTCAGAAAAAATTAAGACGGTATTGGTGAGCCGAAGACAGTCAGACAGACGACATACATGGCACGTCAAAAGAGCATCGTGACATAACGAATTGAAAAAGCATTGTCGAGTATGGTGTGATCTGGCATAACGTTTCCATGATCGGGAGCTGTTTTGCTGCAAATGGCAACCTATTCGAAACAAAACCACTTGAAATGCTGACATAAATCTTAAATCAAGGTAATGGTAGTAACCTGTGTTGGAAAGACTACCTACCACTCAAATGGTAAATGAAATTGTTAGGTTCATTTCTGCACTTCATGTTCGTATGTATATATTTTGTGTAAATGTATGATTACATACGTAGATATACTGCTGTAACAAAACAAGAGAAAAGAAACAAATAGATCCCATGTTCAAACCAAGCCTGACAAGAAATCCAGAAAAAACATCATCCGTCACTTTATTTTGGGTTGTTATTCACCATTGATTTTTCGCGTGTTTTTAAGTTTTTCTCTTTACATCATCTGCTTCTTAATCTGACAAAAACAAAGAGCTTTTACGAAAGGTACAAAAGTCACTTGTACTATTTCTGGTTCCACTGCATCAAGAGATGGTTGAAGCGAGATGTTATAACAAAGCATCTTACGATTTTTTCTTCCCTCGGTTCGTTTCGGTAGAGTTTTGTTCCTGATCGACAAAAATAAAGTCTCTTAGATAGTACTCAGTGATGTCATAATACCGATATCTCGCTTAACCAATTCCATTTCGTTTTGTCAACAAAATGTACTTAAAATAAAAAGAGCTATATGTTTTAGGTTGCGTATAGCTCTAGAGCAAATTACGCATTTAAATTGAATGCAAAAACAAACAACCACAGATTTCTGGGACCAAGAAAATTCTTGAAGCTTTATTATAAAGTGTGGTGAATTATTCGACATATGTTGAAAATAAAGCCCAAATTCAAATCGGAAGACAACTTATGACAAAGAATGGTTTGTCTTACATTGCTGCAAGAGACAGGCGGCACATTATATTTTTATCTGCCTTATTCTTTAACACATTTAACTAAACTAAAATTAGACCCATTATTATCAGTTACTGTTTCATATCTCACCAATTCGTGACCACAATTATATGTAGACGATTCAGAAGATCCATTTACATCGATGGCAATTTTTAATTGTCGCCATTTAAATATCTTTTTATGTTTTAAAAAGCCAAATGTGGATGAAAATGCCAGAAACGTTTAATTAGCGATATGATGTCGAGAATTACATCATCTGTAACTTTTTCACCTGAGATTGAAATACCTAATAATGTCAATACAATCGGCTGCGTCGTACCTTAGGAAATCTGTCATGGAACCTTTCAGGTAGCTTTCTGTAAATGTCAACATATCATCTGTCGACTCTCATGAAGCAATTCCTACCTTGCCTTTAAGGGTGCACCAACGTCTTAAGTGTGACATTTTACTACCGTTGTGATGTTATTCTTCTTTCTAAATGTGTGTCTTTGACAGTGGTATTGTCTCTAAAATGCTAAGCTTAGATTGGGCGTGTGCCCTTCAGAGAATACAGAAGTACAAACCAACTTTTGAAAAATGTTTTGAAATTAATGATCAGATAAGTCTATTGAGAACAGCAGCGGCCATGCTTGTTTTCAGAATGTGAAAGTTAAGATCAATGACTGCGTGTAGACCTTTAGTTCACTTCGACTTTGAGGCGTAATCCGGCCCAATACTATAGTGAAAGTAAGTTAATTTATGGGAAAGTGAGAATTAGGTTGAAACTTCTCACATACGAATTGACACATGTTAGTGCGATACAAAGCCAGTTCAAAATAGGAGAAGAATATTTCCAATATTATTCCAAAATTACGTTCCAAATCCATTTTTGCTTAATCTGTCAAATTCGAATATCTCAAAACGACCCACAGACATTTGTGAAAACCAAATGACTTTTTTTATCTTGTTTCCCAATTTTCTTACAGCTATGAAAAATTGGAATCGACATAAGCAAGACATTTTAATGCAGTCATGAACCTGCATCATATTGCCTTCTGATATGACACAGTCTTATTTAGATGTGACAGTCACTGAGGGCCCTGTCGCATAAACCACCATTCTCACTGGGGCAATAAATATGCCAGATGGAGAAAAGTACCGAAAGACAGGAACAGAGGTCAATAACTTGAAGTGTATTGAGGTCAAAACCATACATTATATCTTTGTCAAAAGAGAGCTGTCTCCATTGCCTGTACGAAAGGGTTACTTTTTCCACCCCTTTTGGGGGAGAGGGGCAGACCCCAGGCAATTTGGCTGATCACCGTACCGCCAAGCTACCTTTTCGGACTTGCTTCATTACAGAGAAGGATGTCCCCTACACAAGAGACACACAACAAAAAATCTTCATCACTCAGTGCTGGTACTAAGTCTAAGATAGTCCAACTTCCCTCCTCTTAAAAGAAATCACGAAGCACCCAGGTTCAAGATATCCTCGCCTTGGATATAAATAATGTTCCCTGTACATGTTGATACTGTGAGTATTATTCTCAATCACAAACTAATAACACAGATCCCTATACTGTATTTGACTAACTGCTAATAGTATCGGTATTGTGACCTGACATAGACAAAGGTTTGCAGTCACACAGCAAGCCGTATTCAAACAACAAATGGCGAGGACATAAAGAACCAAGTAAGGCTTTAACAGGGCATCGTACTGCAACTGCCAAGCCAATTTTGAAACATGACCCTACAAAGTCTGTTGATCACAAGTGTTCATCTCTCAATCACTCTCAATGGTGCTCCGTTGAACATGTACACCCCCTACTGGATGGGATTTTGAGGTGGTCTGAGGTGTAAGGACATACCATGTATTTTGAATTCTGAAGTCTGAATCTCTAAACTTCACCATGCTACTGTTTCTGCACTTTTAAGATGAATATTGCAGACTCTGGCATTAACATATGAAAACCATCCATTACACAGTCTTTGATTTCGTCTTTTGTGAAGATATTTAGTGAATGGAAAGAGTTGCTTTACAAGCTTAAAGTCGGGTTTTCGCTTAGACTAGCTTATACCTGCGCAAGGAAGGAACTGAACATTTGTAAACTTTGAAAAACTCAAAATTCTAATCGGGCTAGAAGGGACCTTTGTTGGCCATCTGTGACCAGCTATCACATGTCAACTATTACAATATCATAAACATGGCTTTCAATGGCACTACTGTTAAAGATGGAGACTTGTATCAAAAACTGTCCAACCCTAGGTTTGGGTCAATCATCAACTTGAGCATCTTGTCAGCAATTTTGAATGGCAGCTATCACCAAAATTCGCTTAAAGTACCTGTCTTGGTTCTACTGCTGAAGATGCAGACTTGCCACAAGAACTGAACCTCCCTAAATTTTGGTCAATCAAATTTATGGATAGCAATCATTATCAGATATCATAAAAATAGTTGATAACGGCTCTGCTGCTAAAGATTGAGACTTAAAAACCACTTTGGTTTGGGTTAATCTTCAAATTGAACATGTTGTCAGCCATCCAGGATGGCATCCACTATCAGAAAGAACACAAACTGGCCGCCATGCCTCTAACATTAAAGATAGAACATTGCAGTCATGTTAGATAATAGCCATTACCAGAAATAAGAAAAGAATCATATAAAAAAGAAAATGAATATTCATAATGAGCCACTAAAGTATTCTTCACTCCTTGATATTTTGTATTGCTGGAAAGCACACACACACACAATATGTGTTGTCGAAAGGACATACCACGAAAGATTGTAATGGCCACCTCAGCTCTGACACTGTCATTTGTCTGTCTCGCTGCTGTTTTCCGCGAAACATTATCACTGCACGTTTCCGGAAGCCACCGAGACTGTCAGAGAGACTGAATACTCAAGTCAATTGTCTATCTACTAAATCTTTAAACAATTTTGTTCAACGGGTGGAATTCATATTTAAACAATTGTGAAGTTATGCAGATAAGAACGATTAAAATCCCCAAAATAGGAAAACGGTTCTCCTCTCACTGCATGAACGTGGTGAGGGTGATTGGGGCTGATTTAGAACAGCCGTTTGTCTTGTGATCAAAATGTAATTTATATCATCAGCGCCATTGGAAATGAATGTGGACAAAGAACAGGTACTCCAGAAGAAATCCACAGATTGTGGGATTATCGAGACTTAAGATTACAAATCTCATAATAACACATCTTTCCGAGGGAACATGTAAATTAGAGTCAACCAATACTGAAAGAAACTGTAGAGTATTCAAAGTAGAATCTAAAATTAGTAAACGTCTCTTTTGCATCGTAATATCTTAATTCATTCATAAAAAAACAGAAAAGCCCGCTTTGATGTGTAGATGGAAACATAAAACGTAATGTGATTTTCTTTCTTCTTTCCTTTAACATTTGATGACGACTCCTCAATTTTCCCTAAAAAACAGGTACCAATAATATGACATTTTATCGAAAGAATTCACCAGTGTACGGTATAAATTGGTCCTCAATCCGAGCATTACATCCCATAAGGTCCCATCAGTGGGGCTATGCACGCTTATTTATTGGAACACGTATCAGAATGGGGGTTGCCCTAATTGAGTGATCCTTGTCGAGTCTCGCTGGAGATGCAATGTTATAAGCAAGTGAACGAAGGGATCAATAGTTCTAAATATAGATTCAAAAGCAAGACTGGCATTCACAAAATAGGATATGATTTGTTGATATTAGTGAATATCAGATGAGATCATTGACTATTTGTCACGGCTATCCCACAACCAAATGCGCTTAGTAATTTCACATCTGCAGGAAACATTGTAATTTTGTTGTCATTCTTGGGTGCAACCCAAAACGAAATAGCTACTACCATTATCTTAATGGAAGATGACACATAGTATCTACCTTCGGTCGACCTGTGCAACATAAAGAAATCATAAAGAACACTCGGGTACATTACGTAGCGTTGTTAATGCGAGCCTTTATGACAAAAGTTCCTTCCTGCCTTTGGAGTATTTCCTAACATAAAAGGTTTCTGCGGAAAGGTTTATGGGTTTAGGCGCTCAATGCTCAGGAGAAGAATTTTAGGCCAAAAAACATCCTAATGATTTTCTAAAGAATTCATAAAAAAAATTATTGCAGTGGGAAATTTTGTCCTTAAGCTACTGATCTCACTGTTCCTTTGTCTTTATCAAAATGCAAAACAAAACTGACCAAGGCAATAATCAAATCATACTGAAATTTCTTCACAATTCAGTAGAAATGCAACTGTTTTATTGGTCATTGAAAGCTATTTTTGAAGGTCGGTCTGGACAACATTACGCTGACCAACATCAATCACAATCACACACTTCGCAGGTCATTCTGTTGGGGAAATAAAATTACCAGTCCATGTCCTGACCGAATTTCAGTACCATCTATCTTTGTAAAGGGAAAATAAAAGGCATTACAACTCTGGAAAGGATGTTCGCAAAGCAGCATGTGAAAATAAAGAAATTCCTAAAGAGGATGAAGAATTCAGCTTTTCTGGGATTGGCATTTTGTGTGATGAGCCAGACATTTTGTTCTGCAGAAAAAAGTAATCATCATTTGAAAGTAGAATAAAAACCTTTCAACCTGTGATTCTTTGTGGTGCTCCGGAACTACGAAAATATCCCATTGAACGATCAGTCCATTGCTCAAAGCAAACTTTTTGGGAAGAATGTAAGCTCCTAATCTCGTTTGTTTCAGACGCTTCGATGAGCAACTAACAGTTAACATACGACTGGATGAATAATTTGAAAAATATATATGTAGTTAAATTCAGATGTTGTGTACAGATTGATGGTTTAGTTTCAGTTCCCACACCTCACACAGTCCTTTAGACAAAGCAATAACAGCCAATATTACCTATGTACATGTGACCAAAAAGGAATCCCTCTTGTGGTAACCGCCCGGTCACGGGCCTGACATCCTGTAAGATGTATTGACGCTTCTCGTGGATCTAGGTTACAACTGTGCCTTCCATCGGAAGCCAGTACGTCCAACAAAGGTTGGAGTTAAAATACCAATGGTGTATTACGATAATTAACTGTGTGAAACTACTATCTCACGTCTTTAATCTTCCATTTCACTAGGCGATGATGAGTGCTAAATTTGATGCTTTGATGCAGAAACATCCTCTGTCGTGTTCAAACTAAACACTAGAATGTGTGTCAGCCTTCCTGTGATATGTTCTGGGCCACGTAGTTCTTGTAGTAATATAGTTAATATTTTATGAAAGTTTGTTTCACAACCAACTGATATATTCCCAACATTTATACAGACACGTTTAAACATGCGTGTATTTTTTTTTCCAAACAAATATAAGGAGATGTTTTAAACATATCCAGCGATCGCATCAGATACCAAGCACAAAATTTGTGCACTAACAAACGAAAGATATTGTCAAATCAGATTAAAATTGGCTTTGCACACTGGATTCGTATGAGATTAAACATTACTAGTTTTTTTAGGGTCATCTTATGTTAAAATTTCCGGTCAGACCCAATAGACCATATATGGTCTCCAGTTCTTGTTTACCTCTACAATTCACTATGTGTAGGTAAAATGTAATGTCAGCTAGTAATGACCAAGGATTGAGTTCCAAAATTATACAGAAAAGTTGCTTAACTTCTTTTTAAACGATTTTAATTATAGTTGGCTAGTTGCGTAGACTGAGATGTTATACATACATGAAAGGCTAAGTTGTTTTATTAAGGTTAATCATCCATCCCTCATGTGGAACAGTTTTAAACAAAATACAGGTATATTAAAACCTCTCATTATATTTTTTTAGAAAATATTTACGATGACAGGTTGAAACATACCTGAATATTTTATGTTGGTATGTGGAAACCTGTCGTTATAATTTGTTGACATAAAACATTATTTTATACAGTCAAGTTTTTGAACATATCGACAAAATTAACTATAGATCTAACTATAACTATACTACAACTACAACTGCGTGCGCCGATATCTTCCTGTGAAGACTTGATGGTGGATGGTGGCGAAAAAGATCGTTAACTAAAACAAGGCCATTTGTTTTCATCTTTTGTCTCTAATTGCTCTATCTGTCTTAGCATTTTGGAACTACGGTTTCTGTTGGCTTCAAATGCCTTCATCGGATGCAAGGAAAGTCTTCCTCTATTAAAGAGATAATGCTATTAGCTATTGATCTGAATCGCAGGAGAGCCAGAGAAAATCTGATAATTAGAGGCAAAGAAGCCTCTCGTGAGACCAAGAGGAGTGGGTTGCTGTACATGATATTCCATTGTAAATTGGATTTAATTGCCTTATCTATGTAGATCTGGATTAGTGCTAGATTATTCCTTCTCCAAAACGACTTCTGGCAGAACTAGTAAGCATTGTATGTAGTTATTCTTTGTTGGAGAACAGCTTTTGAGTGCAATTTAATCCACAGCATTGGAAAATGCAGAAATTCTTTTTCTTCTGATGTGGTTTTACATTTTCCTGATGCAATGGTAAATAATTGTGGTTGATAAAAAAATCTGGCACTTCACATTCCTTTCTGTAAAAATATATTATTGAATTTACTAAAAGTTATTGAAATTCCATATCACAGGATATTTTTTGTACACAAAGGCTTTAAATCTTACTAAGACTTAGACCAAAATTGTAACATAGTGTGAAAATGATTAACGATGAATGGGCCAAATTCATAAGCTGCAATATCGCTCTTTGAGTGGCACCTTCGTTTAAGTTCCAAAAGCTGTCCTGACTGTGATCTGGGGACAGATATCTTGTACAGATGTGATACAACCCTCAGGTTCAAAAGCAACTGAGACGTTCACTGTGTAATTTTTCCACAAACAAACAAAACATCTTCTGCAAGGGTGCCTTGGGAAATTAATGTAGGATTGATTATTGGTTATAACCATCGCTTCCCCCCAATATCCAGACACAAGGATTGCATGTAACTATTGATTAACTGTGAAAGTGAGTCAATATATGAATGGAAGGAGTGAGATAGGCTGGGACCCATTTTGTGATTGCAGCAAAGCTGTTGGATCAGCAGACATCTGGGATAACTTCGTATCAGATGACAGCGAGTTTCATGTTCATGTTAATACACCATACTTCGGATTACAAACAAAAAGTATGAATCATCCATTCATGTACGTAATGGTAATGGGCCGAAACTAGTTCAAATACATTTCTCTTTTGGCTTTGTTCTGTTCTAAATTGTGCATTTCTAACATTTTAAAATGCCATGCACCAAAATAGTATTTCGATAATGTTTCTAAAAATGTTATTTTCTCAGGTTCCTGGGATAAACCTACAGCAAGTTGATATTGTTATTACAAATATCGCGTTCTTAAAGACACATGTTTTTTCCCAATGGAAAACCAGGTCTCTAGCCAACTTTTTAGTTAAATGCCATCTGTGACAATCTGTTCAGAGCATTTTACCATTTACTTAGAGGATGTGATTTTAATTATTTCAACTCAAAAGATTTCAATCATATTTGTGCATTCTAGACACACCAACTTGAAATGATTGAAATCTACGAATATGGAAGCTGTCAATTTAATGACGTCATCAGCACATCACGTGATTAGGCAATTGCCCGAAAGCTATTTTCACTCACGATGCATGTAGAGCTTTTGAAGCGACTATACATCCAGCTAAAAATACAACAGAAATACATTAATCGGCTTTCAGTCTGATTAGATGGTTGAGACATTCTGTTACATAAAAAGCTGGTTATAAAAAAACTAAAGCTGATTATAAAAAAAAATCAAAGTAATTTAAGATCGAACTCACACGTTCTCCGCCGGAGCAATGTCTTACCCTAAATCACAGACTATAAGGAAAGTCACAAAACTTACTTGGTATGCAACGTAAATCCACATCTAATTTTTTTAAGAAAAGCATTTCTCACAACAAAAATCAATAACATTAGCGTATCAAAAAAGATCATGTACATTTTTTTCTTCATGCATTTTAAAAGAGCCAAGTTACTACCTTCTGGGAAACACCATGCATAACTCATGTCTTTATGTCCTACTACATGTCATCTACAATGGAGAGTCAGATAGTTATGTCAGAATTATCACCACTCTTTCCCAGGTTTATTGTGATAAGCCTGGCAGTTTTTGGCAAACTAAATGTGTAGTGCTTTCCCAGAATCTTGTGCTTTTGATCATTTTCACATGGAAGTCAACAGCGGTACTAACAACTCCAATTCAACTACATATCGAAAAGGGATGGTTGAAAAACAGAATCTTGAATTTTTTCTCAACAATTGAATTCAATGGAATGGGAACAGTTTCATTTATTATGACGAATTCTTTGTTCAAATTCACATGACCCGAAAATTCAAAATGCTCATGAAATGCCTCCAGAAATATAGTAAAGGAATTATCTGCAATTGGCAATAAAGTGAGTAATAATGGTAATTGCATTGTCCAGCTCATTAACACTG
The DNA here is from genome assembly GCA_038406175.1 of Haplosyllis leylae. Classification (NCBI taxonomy): domain Eukaryota; kingdom Metazoa; phylum Annelida; class Polychaeta; order Phyllodocida; family Syllidae; genus Haplosyllis; species Haplosyllis leylae. The sequence goes on along the minus strand of JBCAUG010195214.1, from coordinate 1,440 downwards.
GACATCTCTGCCTGTACCTGCTATTGCTCAAGATTAATGGACTGTTTTAATATCGTCAAGTGGATTATCTTTACAGTTCACATCCCGTATGATAATCCTGAACTCTTGACCTGCAAAATTAAAGAATGCTTAATTATTAATTTCTCCTTTAATGTATTGCCCATGGTTATTGGAACTATTCCGTTCATAATCACGACTCCTTCATCTTGCATGTAATATCCTCACTACAAGCGAAGAGGAAGGTGACAACTATAAATTGCACTCATACTTCCATAATTTGCGACTATCGAGATCAAATGAGATGAGGACCCTGGGCGGAAACAGACGACCTAGATGAAAAGGTTAATTTAACACACACCCTTTGGTCTCTCATATAGGTCTACTTAATGGTACATGTCCACGTCTTTGTGGAAACATTCGTGTCTGCTTAGAAATTTCTTGATATCTTTAGCAAATGACATATGAACTTGCGTAGAATAGGGAAATTCGGTTTGAAGTACCATGTTGAAACTGAGAATTTGACAGGTGAAACTAAATAAAGCTTGAGTTGAGAAAATTGTAATTTGTTTTGGTATTTACATAAATATCCCACATCTCGTTAAATGGAATGAAAATAAAATGAGAATACATTGACTTTCCACATATCTCCCGTTAGGTTGGGTCATGAACCAATTAAAATGTCTTGAAGCAAGCCCCTCTTTTGAAATCGGTATCTTTGGCTCATACATTTGTTTCAAATCTTACACATTACACACTGGAAAATGACGATATGTGCGATCTCTTTCGCAAGGGCAATGATACTTATTTGCTTTCGAATAAATCAAACTTAAGATTGTTTGTTTTTCAAAATTACCTGACCACAATTTCCCTTTTTTTTCATTCGTCTGGAAAGACTTCTTGGTCCAACTTTTTGACTAACATCACCATAACTCAGTCACAAAGTACATACTTGAGCCATGCGAAACACCATGCTCTTTTAAATAATAAATACATGAGACCTTTCGTGGGGTCATACTTCGGACCGCTTTAGATTAAAGGCTTTGTTGATCCCGCGACTTTCCCTATTAATAATACAGTTAGCCGGGCCGGTAATGTCCACTTTTGCCTCTTTTGTTTCAGAATCAACCTTAAGTAGTAAATGACTAGCGGGCAGGGCAATACCTAAGATAAAATACACCTTAACGGTCATAATAAAGCCGAATCTTCTATGTATGACATCCTCCACACGGGTGAATGGGGCTTATTTTACTAGCCCCCTAGGTATTGTCAAAAGGTGTATAAGGTATCCAAGTCCCAAAATTGCCTACAAAGAAGACGTATTATCAGTGATAGAATATGTAACGTTGAAATGTATTATTTAAAATTAACCCTTATACCGCCACGGACTACTATAGTGGTCACGCTTGTTACCAAAATTTCGTATAGGGGGCCCAACAGCAC
>JBCAUG010195213.1:0-35051 GCA_038406175.1 Haplosyllis leylae | reverse complement strand
CTGGGTCTGAGGCGCCTCGTCTGTAGTTTTTGATTGACCAGTGACGGATCCAGGATTTCCGGGGGGGGGGTTGCCAACCCATATTTGACCAATGTTTCCTAAAAACTGTATGAAAATGAAGAAATTTTAGCCCAGAGGGAGGCGTACGTCTCTTGCGCCTCCTAGATCGCCATGGTTGGCGGTCGAATCCAGACTCGTATATTTTATTCATTGAGAGGACAAAGGGAACAGGAAGTGCAGTACAATACGCCAGAAAGGCCACTGTCAATTTTAGAATGGCATATTTTGACCACTGTAGTCAGACTAGTTTTAGCTCTGGGACATGCAACAGGTGTCGGGTCTTTTCCAGATGCGGACAAAAGAGCTCAAATTTAATAATTCCATCCACAAAAGTCTCCAACAAATAATGATCTTGTATTTTGCCGTTGATTTTTGGAATCATTGATCCAAATTACAAATTAGGAGATGAATTATATATGGGTTAATTTCTTCGCGATCGTTTGATATCGTAGTTCACCTTGATAGTTTCATCATGACGTAATGGTTGAAAACCTGTTGTTTTGATTTGGTGGTGGTGCATTCTGTTTTGGCACCGATTCTCTTTTGATGAACATCTGTGCAACGATGAACAATGCAATTTTTGTCAGATTTTGAGACCATGTTATAAAATTCATGGTTTTTAGAACTCGGCAATCGTACTCATTTGTTAAGCTTGACCAACGAAACGCATCTAATTACTGGCGAGTTGTTTATTCAAAAGGCAGAAAAGACTGGTTTCTGCATGGTCTCTCAGAGTACATAGGGAGGCAGCATAAGAAACAATTTCAACTCTGCCACGGGAAACCAATATTCCGGGTTTCTGTTTGTTCATTATGTTATTTAATAGAGCTAGAATTACAGATATCAAAGAGACTTTTCGATCAAAACTGTTTTGTTGGATTTAAACATTCAAAAGGACCATATGAATCAAGCATTCCGTGCTGAGTATAAAATCCTTTCCCCATTTTTTCCTAATAAATTCTACCCACTAATGTTTTAAAAAACTTGTAAGTGTTACCTGAAAAAGAACATTGTTATGCTTGAGACAGACATTTGCACCGTTGTTTCTCACTTGAGCACTTTAGTTTTGTTTCTGCAGAATACTAATAGTTTAATGCGGAGTTCTGTGGAATTTGTAAAGTCAGTTTATTGTTAGCGTGAACTTAGCGTGGGATTAGGGAGAAGTGAAATGTTTTGAAAACAATCGAACGATGTCATGAAAGAAGAATTGTTATATAAATCATTTTTTATTACCTAGTATTGAATGATACTAATACCAATACTTAAAGCAACAAACATAATTTAAGTATTGTTGAATTGGTGCTAAGTACTAAATGGTAAGTCTTCATTTGCTAGTACTTAGTACTAAAAATTTATTTACCACTCTTTTTTGTCTTTGATCTGCATAATTAGTGTAGATTTATTGATACTGAGTACTTTGTATTAACTGTCCTATGGTTAGTTTCTTAAAAATAAATGTAATAAATTTAATCACAACAAAAATGGCTTCCAAACAAATTTCTTGTCAGAAACAAAACTAAAATTTGGCGTGCATATGTTGTACCAATTATAAAATTTCCATCCATATTTTGAGTAAAGTTATACGAACAGAAACTAAAAAGTGTCTTATTCTCAGAAAAGAAGTTGAGTAGCTATGAGCTTCGTCAAATTAGCCAAGAACTGACACAGCTGTGCCATAAGCCCACGACTTGCTTGTTTGAATCACTTGTCATGGAGCACAATCGCACTGAACACAAAATGAAACTGCATATCAGTCATTGGGCTTATTAAGAAGATAAATCCCATGCTGTAAAACCATCCAGAAGATCAGTTAAAAAGGAAATACAAATGAAAAATATTATTGCTGCATAAATGATTAATGGTTTCCCACAAGATTTTCCAGAGACAATAACAAACGTTTTACAAATAGTTTTAAGAAAAAGAAGTACCATCTATCAAGTTTTTCGGTGACGGACTTTACAGCGAATTTATTAACTCATTTGTAGTGACGTATGATGGAAAATCAACTGTCAAAAAAGTAAAACAATTCATATATGGGAAATAAGTGAAGGGAACTGTTAACAATGTGTGTATCAATAGATATACAACATAAATAAAAATTTTTTTACATTAATTCAATCATTCCATGACAAATGAAGTTTCCTCCAAATGTAAAGTATTTCATGGAAAGGAACAAGATTAATGAAATCTAAAATATTTGTATTTGTACAATGAATGCCAACGGGATTCCAGCTTTATTCATCAAATAAAACTTTAAGAGTCACCGATACATAAGCTTACATTAGATACGCTACTGTACATTACGTCAATAGTAGTCCACCGTCTTGTACGATGCGTGGTCCTGGCTGCTGTCAGATCCCAGACCGCAAACACCGATGAATGCATCGAATGTTGTGCCTTTCGAACATCTACAAATACGGTTCAAAACTCAATACTTTCTTTGCCATATTTATTTTATACTTCCAATAAAATAAGTTTTTTTTTGAGGACTAACGTGCATCGCGGGAAGGGGAACAGTTAAAAGTCTATTCTTATAGAAATTCGCCTAGTTGGTATTCGATGTTTACCAAACTGAAAAAAAGTGGAATATTGAACAGACCAAGCAGATGGCAATTATTCAGTTTAGCAAGGTACGCTATATGTCTTAAAGACTTAACGGAACATAGGTTTGTAACATCTTGTTTCTTCGCAACTTACGAGTGCTCGTATGCATGGCAGCAATCACACGACTGCCCGTAATGGACACCAGGACCACATTGAACAAACTGCTTGTTGTTGTCGGGATGAGGGTATAAACCACATGTGTGAGAGCACAAACCTAAATGTATCACAAAATGTTAGTATCTGAGTAATAATATAGTATTTTTTGCAAAAATTGGAAAACAGTGAATGAGAATAATGAGTGGGGAATGATTATCCCCTCTTAACAACTCACTTTGAACTGCTTCGGAGGGAACCGGAAGTTTGTGACTGTACTCATAGTAATACGCTGTATCATCTTTGAGTGAATTTGGATCATATAAATCACCAGTTCCGATGATGCTATCATCAATGTCATCATCTTCATATTCGTATTCATAGTAGGTTAGACCACTGTCATCATATTCTCTCGAAAAATTGTCTGCATTATCTTGATCAATCTGTGGAGAAAGTAATAGCAATCTTTCAGGTGCCCTTTCTTTCTCATGGTTAATGTTTTATCAGCACTTCAGTGTGAATAGTATGTCAAATTTGATGCAGGAGATTCCATCTCTTTGATTGATATTTTAATTAAATAGCAGTTTGTGTGATTAAACTTGTTTGGTAAATCACAAGAGTTAAATTTTACACTACCTCAGCATAGGCGTTGACACCATCTTGGTGAGCATCATCATCTACATGGATCAGGGTTGTACCGAGAACCTGTAGGTTGTCGCCTAATGAATACACTGTATTCTCGTCTCTAGTTACCGAAGCGTCGTCAGGTTCAAAAATTTTCTTTGGTGAAGAAGCTTTTTTGCCAGCTGGTTGAGATTTTGCCGGAGGTTGATATTTTCCTTTGAGAGGAGGGTCTGACTTGGCGTACGATTTCCTCGGTTCAGGTTCCTGTGATTTCTTGGGTGGCGGATGAGATTTCTTTGGAGAGGGTTCAGTGGATTTCTTTGGTGGCTCTGGGTAAGACCTTTTGGGTGAGTCATAATGAGACTTCTTAGGTTGTGGAAAATGAGATTTCTTCGGTGGTTCGTAGTGAGACTTTCTGGAAGGTTGATCATGAGATTTCTTTGGTGGTTGGTAGTGAGATTTTCTGGAAGGTGGATCATGAGATTTTTTTGGTGGTTCGTAGTGAGATTTTTTAGGAGGTGGTTCATGAGATTTCTTCGGTGGTTCGTAGTGAGACTTTCTGGAAGGTGTGTTCTTCGGTGGTTCGTAGTGAGACTTTCTGGAAGGTGAAGATTTCTTTGGTGGTTCGTAGCGAGACTTTCTGGAAGGTGAAGATTTATTTGGTGGTTCGTAGTGAGACTTACTGTGAGGTGGATCATGAGATTTCTTCGGTGCTTCGTGTGACGATGAACTGTATCCAACTTCCTGTTTGTAAGTCTCAGGAATAGCCCTGTGCGAATAGTGGCCATACCAGGGAAAGAAATACGGGTGCCACCCGTACGGAAAATGGTGTGCTGCTAGTTCAGCTTGCTCTTGATAATACCAATTCTGAGGAATGTATCTTGCTTGACTCTCCAGGGTGATAGGCTGATGCTCTCTGTTGCTTTCCTCATTGTAGCTGTGGTAAGTTCCAGCCTCGTTGAGATAACTATCTCGATCTACTGCAACTTCCCCAGTTGTGTCTACTTCTTTATAATTCGTCTCTGTCTTGTCAGAATGATAGTATTCAGGTGCTGGTAAGGTGGCATCATCTACTGGTTGGTAGAGTTCAGGATAATATGGTTCCTGAGTATAGTCTGTATGTTCAACATCACTATCGTATTCTGTAGTTCGACCATAATCATCGGGTAAAATGTAGTCATATGTATTGTAGTTCCCATCGGTGTTATAACTCAGCTCAGAATCAGTGTAATAATGAGCAGGACCATCATTGCCGTAGCTCACATATCTTCCCTGCGTTCTTGAATAGTAGACATTGTCATTGTTTTCGAAAGTTACTGCGTCACTGTTGCTACCGTCGCTGTACGAGTCATCAAAGTCGGTGGAGTCCTTATGGTAATGTGGCTTCGTATTAGGATCGTTGGAAAACTTTGATAAATACATATCGTACCATGCTTTAGGATCACTGTATTCATTACCATAGACGGTTTCCATCGGTGGAATGGCTGTGTCTGATTCCTGCGCGGGGACTGGGAGAGAATCCTGATTATGAACTTTGTTGTCATGTTCTAACGTAACAGATATGGAAGCAGATGGTTCTTTGTATTCTGACCCGTAATCTGCTTCGTGGTAGCTGGGTTGATAAACGTTTTGTTCCTCATACGTGTAGCTTTGTTCCTCATGATAAGTTTTCTCTTTTTCCCCTCTATTGACCTTCGGTATATTTTCGCAACTGCAAGATAATAATCAAAACACATTTGACACAGTAAAGTCATTCATACCTTTTTGTTTTGTGGGATGATGTATTGCTGTTGTGTTATTTTGAGTTCACGAAAATATGCTACTTACCGTTTCTCATCATCTATTGTTCCATCATTGCAAAGTTCACCTTCACAGAACCACCAGAAAGACTTGTCGTTCTGCTTCTTACAATTGTTACTAGCGTCAATACCCCATGGTAGATTCCATGGATCAGCGCATCCCCTGAATACCTCTTAAAACAGAATCAAATAGACATTCAGACTAAATTACATAGTCAGAATAGAATAAAAGTGTTCATTTGTAAAAAAAATTCAGGTGGAATGTACAAAAGTTTTGGCTTACGTCCATTTGGATCTCTTCTGATGAAGCACTTTCCTTTTGTACATCCGTACTTGTTCAGAAAATCATGATCACCATCGTTCCTTAAGGCACATCTCGGGAAGCCTCCATTTCCAGTGTCTGCCCAATCTCCGTCGTCTTTTTGCTTCAGTCCTGTTGGATCGTAGTGGCAATCATAGCACCGCACTATGCCTGTAAATGTTTGACTTTTCTAGTGAAAGAATAGATTTACTAAATAGATTAGTAATAATCTGATCTGTAATTTGTTCTGTTAACGAAGTAAAGTAATCGTCACTTACTGCCGGTAGATTCCACTGGAGCTGATGAAGCCTCTAAAATTGTACCAACAACGAATAAGACAAAACAAAACAACTGCATTTTCACTGGGGAGCTTCTCTCAAGCCATCAATGGCTGCTACAACTCATAGCTGATAAAGGGACAGCAGACTAGAGAGTCTCCCAATTTAGACATATTCTACGGGTATGGTGCTTTGAAATATTTCAAACGTAATGAAGATGGAATGACAATAGTGTTTGATGTGGCAGTGGATGGACAGTTTGTCTGGCCAAAGTGGTGACCACAGTGTACTGCCCTGTGCCTGTGATGTAGCATTGTGAGCCAACTACGTTTCAAAACACAACCAGCTGTTGCATACCACTCAATTAATGCTCAAATGGCCATTGGAATATCTAATCCTTTGCTCACAAATTATGAGGGGTTGGACAGGACTCTTAATGATATTTAGGTTTAAGAAATATTTCAATATTTTTTGAAAAAGAATCATTCCCCTTTTGAACTATTTTAGGCTTTTCTGTTCTTAGGAAACAAAGGCAACATATTGGCCAGGGTTCGTCATGGGAATTCCCTCAGTAATTCTTACCTGTGGCGGCTGTTTAAGTCCACGAAAGGAAATAAGAAGTTATTCCGTTCAAGGCACCCACTTGGACTAGAGTTGAAATACCTGGTAGAAAATAAGTGACAAGGAAACAAATTCACATAGCAGGTGTAGAAATAGTAGTTTATACACATTTTTATAAATTAATTCCACATTGATGAAACATGTATCAATCTTAAATAGTTCTGTTATTTCCATAAAGTTTTTAACTTGATTTAAAATCTTGATTTGAAGTGAAAAACAGGACATTTCTAGAGATAAAAAGCGAGAACTTTATGCATGTGTGTCGTTTCCAGTCTTTGTGCGTGGATATCAAAATATGTGCTGTTGAAAGTTAAGACCAGGTTGAATTTGAATCAGTGCACTGACCACATAACCAATTTTCTTTCTTTTCTGGTTTCCTGGGGCAGAAATTCAAAATCTAAAAGGACCCGATTGGTGAAATATTATTCATACATGCTAGCGTTCAGATTCTGATTGTTCAATGTTGAGGAAAATGGCATTGAAAGTACTTTCCATATTATATTTTATTTTTACTCGTATTCTTTAAAGCTTTTCTACTGTGCTTTTTGAAAAATAAATCAATATTGTCAAATCAATGTCTTTCGCGCTTGATGAGATTTTTCCACAAGAAACCAGAAGTTAATCATAGAAACTAAAATGGTAATGTAGTCAGTACTTTGATTTGAATCCGCATGAGGGAATGTTCCATTTTCCATTGGTATCTGTCAGGGCAACGTACGTATTTATTAACTGCGAAATAATTTTTCTGTGAAGTTATTTTGCTTGAGTTTTGCAAATTAATAGAAGACTGTGTGAACAGAAATGGCTCTAATGCATTGTGAATGAAAAAGCTGACGGATTTCCCCCCAAAAGATGTTGCGATTAAGTCGGTAAAATTGAATTCAATCCAAAAAAGGATTTTTTTTCATAAAATGAAATAAGTCTGGCAAAAGTCAGACCATTTTGTCCCAACTAAATTTGTGAAATATTTTCATGAATCCAGTGTGTTAGATTACATCTGCGCCCACGGAACGAACATATCTAGGAACTTCTGTAACATTTGTTTCCATTTGTGATGAAAAAATATGTGTAAAGAGTTAAAAATTTGAAGTAAAGTGTTTTTTCACACGTGATTACTTCAGAGGTATCAACGAATTAAAAAATATTTTGATACGAAATTGTTTTGAAGTTTCACCTGGACTCCCGCTGATACTTGCTCATTTTGCTTGCACGATGTTGCTATGTGATGTATGTAACTTTCTTGGAAAATTATTCTTGCCCCCCCCCCCCCACTTCTTCCCATGCCGGATCTACTACTGATTTGTATCAATATTCCTCTGAAAGTGTATGAGGGTGTAACATTCTTGTATGCCCCTATTTTTCAGTACCCCATCATGGTGCTGGAAAATGCTTTTGCCATGTATGTACATCCCGATCCTGAAATTTACCATAATTCGAACTGTGAAGCTATCCTTAACCAATACTACGCCTAATATACCCCAACCTTGACACTAACTTTAATCCTGTATTGTGAAAAGGTGGGAGGGGCAGTGCATTGTAAATGGCACATTATATGTCCTCCTAAGGTAGTGGAGTATTATAATACTCAAAATATTACATGGGATTATGGCCAAATGTATAAACTGAAAAAGCTACTGGGTTGGACACATGATTTTTCTTCATTCGCACATGATCTGAGTTCCTGGGTTGTCACTGGTATAATGAAGAAAGAGAATACTACTGGAAAAACAGTATGTATGCCATGCACTCTCGTTTGGTGAGGCCATCTCACTCGTGCAGATTCAGAAGGTCCTGATGGTCCAGCAGGGTGGGGGAATTCATGTTAACCCCTTTACTTGGCAGAAAGACAGAGCTTAATAATAAACCCAAGGTTGACAACTATGGATCAACCAGAGACACAAAAGACAGCAAAGTCAAAGCATTTGTGGAAACATACTGCAGTGGGAATCCTTGGTTACCTGGTAGAGAGTGTATTAAGAGTATTGTAAGTGTGGTGGCTTGAGTGTGGCATGATCTGGCAAAGATCCATGCAGTTTTAGAGTTGGGCCTGAACAGCCAGAAAAGGCATAAAATGGCTGTGATATATATTGGTTGTGATATAATCATATCACTAATGATGGAGGCATTCTCCACTGACATCGTATACTGTGACTTTCTCACCAGAGTGCTGAATAGGTGGGATCCTCTTGTGCCAAAGTGCAATTGGAACCACTGCTCCTGTGCTCCAATGAGGGTGGGTAACTTACAGTTACTAAAAATAGTGAAGGATCCCAGAGATAAGCAACGCCTATCCTGGGATTGAACTAAGGATTATGGTTGCAAAATTTCAAAATTTCTCACTAACTGCTCCCATGGTCCCTCTGCATTACATATAATAAGGTGACATAAAAAGGAATTTGCTTAACATTAGAAGGCCTTACAGTATATGAACAGATTTTTATGACAAATATTTTGACATATTACCATTTCTAAGGTCGGTATCTAGATACACGTTAACTCTACTTACACAAAAACTACAGAGTTTGTGATAAAATGCATGAATGTTAACAGATATTGGTATAAATTTAGAATGCAATCTTAGTTGAAAGATGGCCAAAGCCTTGCAAAATTGTTGTAAGCTGCAAACACGTTGGTAATTATAGGTAAGAGTGGAAAAAAGACTAATTTTTTAGTTATGGTGGTATTTGGGTAAAATGCATTCTGTATAGTTGTTGAGTAAGAGATTAAAGTTTGGAATATTTTAGGTTGAATGGTCCGCAAAAGAACAGCATTATATTTCACTGATGACAAGACAATAAGTTTAGCAGTTTATCAAATAATTATGATATACGCATTTATTAATACTGGGCGGTGTTTTGCCTAAATTCCGCTGTCTGGATTGGTCCAGACAAGGGTGTGTCTGGATGATTAGATAGTTTATGACCGAGTTTACCTTTCTAGCTTGAATTTGATTGGTTTTAGTGGCTCCTCATCTGAAAAACTAGCCGACTTGGATGATAAATTGTAGTTTATGACTGAGTTCAAAGGTCATGCTTGCTATGTCATTTGTTTACATTTGAAAAGCTCGGGAAAATGAAGGCTGCTGATTGGTCCAAAAGCACGTGTTTCCAGTCATGTGATCTAAATCAAAGCCGCTCATTGGCTGTGATGTCACTACATACCACGTGGTCTTCGAAAAATGTAAACAAACGACAGCGAGCAAGAAGGCCAAGATGGAGGTAGATCTAAGTCAGATTTCAAATTTTCTCTTTTTTGTTCTGTTCCAGTATTAATAAAATAAAATGAACGGTTTGAACTCGTAAATCAACAGTTTATGATCCCTCTGGATGGCAAATAATAGCTTATCTTCCCTTGGACTAAAGCCCTCAGGAAGATAAACTATTTTGTTGCCATCCATCGGGATCATAAAGTTGTTGATGTATGAGTAAAACCGTTCATTTTTGTCATTAATATGGACAAGATTCTCTTATGTACCAAAAGACACTCTAAACACATCACTAACTAGACAGACAGCTCTAACGATCCACCAATGATGACAAATGAGTGTTGCAATAACGGAGATAATTTTCCTTAAAACGAAAAAAAATAAAAAACAATGCTTGACTAAGAAACTACCTTTGTCTGTTTTGGCATAATATTCATGACACCTTGAAAGTAAATAATGTTGAATTTCTTACAGTTTCTTAATAGTTTTATGCTATTTTGCCCGAGGGCTTGAATAAGATACGCATTAATGACTTTTATTCTGAAGGCCTTTGGTCATTTAAACTTTAAGTTTGATACTAAGCTTGTATGGTAATTTCAAGAAGTATGGATTCTAAACAAGAAAGGGTAGATAACATGAGGAAAAGGGTAAGAGATTTTTTCACATTATATTAGGATGTACCGTTCGGAGATTTTTGAGAATTTTCAAAAGAAAAACTTGGCTTTTTCAGATCACTACCAGAAGAAACACTGACAATTGTTCCCTCGTGCAGACTGTCATTGTGATACTTATATTAACTTTAATTTTTATTAATCTTCTGGATATTGAAATATCTTTTCAAAAGCCAGAAGAAGAGACAAAAATTAAGGTTACAGAAAGAAAACCTGAAGAACCCAAACCACAATGCCACGCTCGTCGGAGATTTGTGTTTTTCCTGACGCACAGAACCGCAAGTCAAACACAGGCGAACATTATGTACCGCGCAGCATTGAGATACAATCTTATTGTTCTTCCCTTCAATGGAGCATGCTTTACGAAACAGGGACTGAAACACCCAGATTGTCCGCTGTCATTTCTATCTCACATATACTATTCCAGATTAGCGCCTCCTGATGCATTCATTGGAGATATAAACTTCAACAGAAACACCCTACCACTGTCACTGATGTCCAATGATTCTGTGCTCATAACTTCAATGCGGTCACCCAGAAAAAGAATGGAGTCGCATTTTGCTGTGCAGTTCAGCTTACACAACACAACTGTTTCTCGAATAGAATCAGCGGTTGTTAAGGAAAAACAGAATTGGCTTTACTGGACTCAACTTTGTAATAGTTCTGATCAGTACCACGAAGTTCTGAAAAAGTGTTCAGTCCGAAACGACGAATTTCGCAAATGTGTTGCAGAAGCATGTAACACAGTCATCAGAGACAACTTTGAGATGGTTACGATCACAGATTATATGGACGAATCCCTCATAATGCTGAAGAGAAAAATGTGTTGGACGCATGAAGATATAGCTTACTCACAACTGAATGCAAGGAAAATTAAAAGTAAAGATGCCAGTGAGAAAATAGCTAAGAAAGGTGAAGACAATGAAATTGATCAAGCTTTATTTAAAGACAGTAATGAAACGCTGTGGATAAGAATCGAAAAGGAAAATCCAGATTTCATCAGGGAAGCCAAGCACCTTAAGAAGATACAGTACGTTACCACTCAGTTTTGCGGTATTATCTATTCCTCTTTGAAGAAAAATATCTCATCTAACATGTATGAAGTTATTGTGTCTGATAAGGAAGTACCTATTCCTCAGGTTAGATGGGACTCTGGATTTAAACTGAATCCCATGCTATGCGTTATGATTAAGTTGAAGCCACAGGTGTTTAACAACATATTCATTGTGAGGATGTTTCCTGAAGTTTGCAAGTTCGTTCCGCCGAATAATTATGCAAGTCTTTTCGGTTTCGAGATAGATTATGACAAGAATAATATTCCAATTGTCAACATGCATCCGGCTTATTGTAGTCGTTTGCAGACCAGATATAGGATTCCACTAAGAATACTTGAACACCCTGGTGTGTACGATCTCGAGTTTTAGAGACTGTGTTATGAGAAAGATTCGAAATTTTTGCGTTGTTTATTCACGGACAACTTCATAGACAGCCAGCAAACACGAAGGACGGGCAATGACTAGTAAACATATAAATCTGAGAAAGTGTGTTGTTACAGTATCATTATTCAGTGAAGTAGTATGAGTAAGCACGATTTCCTCTGTTTAATAATTAAATAGTTGTCGCTACATTGTTTGATTATGCCATATGGTATTCCCTTGTTAAATTAATCAAAACCATTAAGGTATCTCAGTGGCGGTTCCAGGATTTCCCAGACGGGGGCGCCAACCATTTGGCCAATATTTTTTCCAAAAACTGCATGAAAATTAAAGAAATTGGACCTGGGGGGCGCATCCCTGGCGACCCCTTAGATCCGCCAAAGCATAGATCTTCATGTCGAAAATATCACTTTTCACATGTGGCTTTTACGGGCTGTATAATTGGAATAATTAATTCGCTGAATAATTGGTTCTTACTTATGGCGCTTGCGTTTAGTTTATTCGGAACGCATGGTCCTGAGACATGGAAATAGATTAATCAGATCCGTTCAGTGATGCAAAAAAAAACAACTTTCTAAATTCTTTCACTTGTTCATGCTCAATCAAAAGCAGTTTCATGAAAGAAAACACATGTCATTTCTGTACTCGGTGGAAAGCTGTGCTAAATTTATTGCATAAAATTAGTCAATACTATTTCCGCGGCACAAACTCTGCCTGTAGACCTAGTGTTTGTACATTCAAGCTGCATACATGAAATAATGGGTAGTTTCCGCATTCTCAGTTAAACTGCAGCTGAAAGAAAAATCGCAATTGTTCACATTTTTCAGTGAACTCAAAATAACCTGCTAGAATGGAATATCTTCCTAATTTAGTTCAAGTCATCTATTTTTTCATGTCGATGTCATCTTCCTCGCAAAAGTAAGTATATTGTTTAATAAAATCACACCGGTTGCTAAATTTCCCGAAATACAATTTGGATATGTGAATTGTAACTTTAAGTGTCGGTGAGACGTATCCAGAAATGGCGATCTAAGCCTTTTCAGATTTTAGTCTGCGGTGGCAAAATTTGATCAGTGTAAAGTGTAGCCGGGAGATGCATGCATTTACATAAATAGTAATTAACTGTAAGAATTAAAATGTATTATTTTCCCATTAATGTCTTTGCACTGTGCAATTCTGGACACACATGCGATGCTTATTTTGTTGCCCTTTAATTCAGGTTGAATATTTTCAGCGAGAAAGTTGATGTTAATCAAACCAATGGTTTGGTTGTTCAGGAATTTTTGACCTTGATGTCAAATAGGTCTGAATCAAACAAATCATACTATGACTACAAACTGCCTCCATTCACTCTTATGAATGTGAACAATGTAACAGGTACTTTGTACATTATTCTACATACGCCACAGAATCGATTTTTGTAAGAGTCTGGAACTCACACATCGACAATGCAAATAAACAGGAACATGCTCAATAAAAATGGCTTGCTGATAATGGTTGTGGCACAGGTTAACACTGTATTTTGCAGATGAAAGGACGGCAATTCCAATCGGAGGTGTTTTTGTAAATGCCATTGGTGAAATAAATGAAATGGACATGGTAAATCACTACTAGGGTCTTTTCATTTTGAAAAAAAATTCTTGTGTAAATACCATAATTTTCGTCGGAATAGCAAAAACAGATTAATGATAGGAACATGTTGAGAATTTAACATATTTTTATAGGAGTTCCTCACAAACATTTATCTGCGCCACATGTGGAACGATGAAAGGTTGTCCTATGCGAAGGAGTTACCAGGAGTAAATGTTGTTTCACTACCTGATAATATTATTGGTGAGAACTTCGTTCAAATTGAAGCGACTTCATTAAGTCAGTCACTTAGCATGCATTTAAGTACCGAATTGTGTAATTTTTAGATGTCTTGTGGGTACCAGACACGTTTATGGAGAACAGCAAAGAAGAATTCAAACATGAAGTGACAGTTCCGAACAGAGCTTTCAGAGTATATCCTAATGGAGACATTTTCTATTCACAAAGGTATACACAAAATAAGTTTCTATATTTTCAACTTAAAAATTACGATTGCATGTCTGTCTCATAATTTCAAAAAAGGAAACTTTTAAATCGTGACATTTTAATATCTTTTGAATCTATTGAAGTGTTTTCTTGGGATCTCAGAAAAGTTTACAGCATGTAGTTGTGTCACAGGTTTGCTGAATTCTTTTGAAACTTCAAAGCTGGCGATACATTTAAAATATCTGAAAGTAGTTTCGTATTCAAAGAGTTTAGTTTTGTTCAAAGGTTGATGTTCAGAAAACAGGATAGATATTAAAAGAGACTGCAAGCGCTACTTAGAATTTACTTTCCTGTTTCCAGTGGATTTCAACTGTAGAACCCTTTCATTACTAGCAATGATCGCTCTTTCCGCTGTCCAATCATTTGCATACATGTACACAATTTACAATCCTATTTTGTTCATTAACACCTCAACAATGCTTGGTACAAAAAAGTCATTGGCTAACTGGGCGCCCATATTTGGTGATAATTGCTAGTAAAATTACATAAAAAACCCCTTCGCGTACCAACGCGTGTCTTGTAGGTTGACGATCAGGCTGTGGTGTTCAGTTCAGTTGTACTACTTTCCAATGGATGATCAAGAATGTAAATTACACTTGATGAGTTGTAAGTACTAGATGCAGAAAATAATTTTGTCATTCTGGCTATGTTCGTGGATTATTCGCACAGGACTAAACGGCACCTGTACTGGGACCGTTGTAGCAGTTAGAAAAATTACCCCATGTGGAGAACCCACACAATTGTATTCAAAAATTTAAAAGCGCAGGCATTACTTTTTGAGAGTCAAATAAGTGATTTGTCATAAAGCGTATGGTTTTGTTAGGTAACTCAACCAATCTGATTTGGCAAAATATCCAAATGGCAAACAATCATGTCTTGGTTTTAAGTTAAACAACAACATATAAAGCGTTATGAATTCCAATAATTTGAATTAATTGCGACATACCTCCTTGAAACTTGTGTGATTCTGTTCATTATTTATTTATTCCAGCTGTCTCTGTTTACTTTTTGCAGACAGATACAATGTCCGAGAAATCAAACTTCAGTGGATATCTACCAAACAAGTAGAAGTCAGTGACGAAATACCATTGGCTAAATTCAAACTTAACAGAATCAGCACAGGACACTGCAGGGAAACATTCAGCACAGGTCAAAATCAGAAATTTGTGCGAATTAAGTGAAAATTCTTATGTTTGAGGTATTTGAACTGAACATTTTAGAGATACCACTTATTTAGGCGTTGCCACTGACATATCGGTATTTCAAATTGCTTTGACTGATTTTCTTGAGCTAGAAAGATCCTAACTTTTAAGAAACAAAAAAATCCTCCCGCACGACCGCAAGAGGCGTGCCATCCGCGGGGGGGGGGGGTGTCCTACCTCAAGACTAGGATCGCTACATGGCCTATTCAGGAGGAGAAGGGCACCCCTGGTCCTGACTGGGGTAACGCCCCCTATCCCCCGGACATGGCCAGGTCATGCCTAGAGAATGCCCCGCTCCCCCCAGACAGGACCACGCCAGGGTCAGGGGGCACCCCCTTGTGAAAAGACAAACTGCAAACATTACCTTCCCGTCGTACTACGCAAGCAGGCGGTAGTTAGTGATGAAAATTAAGGATATAGCGTGATTCTACAATTTAAATTGTAGGAGATTACAGCTGCTTGTTTGTGAGGTTTGTTTTCTCGCGAGAGTTTGGATATTATTTCATACAAATCTATATACCAAGTATTTTAATAGGTATGAACTCTTTCCAGACTTGTAACTTCAAAGAAGAAAAATATCAGGATCAAGACCATTGTGGTTATCTTTCTTATAAATTTACTAATCTGAATAATATTAAACAGTTTCATCAATGTCCAGATATTAATTGCGTTTGTTATTTCAGCACTTTTATCATGGGTTTCTTTCTGGCTGGATCCACACGCCGTTCCGGCAAGAATATCACTTGGTGTACTCACAGTTCTCACAATGTCCACGCAGATGTCTTCTACTGCAGGATCATCTCTCCCCAAGGTGAGGACAGTGTGACATCCCTTAGTTTTTTTGATAAGCATATGTGGGCGGAAAAATATTTGATTTATTAAATTTACAGACGATGGTAGATGCAGAATTAGAAGACTGCGTTGTATCTGGATGTCTAGATTACACCTGTTAATAATTTCAGGTGTCCTACATAAAGGGAATAGATGTTTGGATGACAACCTGTATGTGTTTTCTGTTCGCCGCATTGATAGAGTTTGCCTTCTGCAATTCCCTTGCACGACTAATTGCAAGGGAATCATACGAACCTTTCGGGTTCCCACCAAAAGAAGAACTGACAGTTTCAAATCAGGTATACAATTGAATATATATTGTGAGAGAGAAACCACATGACTATATTAATATGCCTTTCTTTCAAGTAATTTTTTTTATTTTGAAGTAATAGCTATTGAAAACGTTGTGAAATTGTGCAGGAGTCAATTTTCCTTCATTAAATAAGATTTCAATCAGACGTCTTCTTTATTTTTCTTGACATCAATACTAGGAAATGCGTCTAAGCAAGAAAGCAATTCGTCAGGGGTTAAGTCTGCATTCCATCACGAAAGGAAAGGCCGAAAATTGCCATCCCAGTGTTGACAATTTGAAAATGAAGAAACCAGCACTCAAATACAGAATTCGAGCTGTTAACTTAGACATTGCATCAAGAATATTTTTTCCATTCCTATTCATTGTTTTTAATTTTGTGTATTGGTTTACATTTTCTAGAACCTTCAGATGACATTGTCTTTCTACTGTTTTGAAAATGACATATTTATCTTTACATGTTCAATATAATATATTTTTACCTCAAGGTTGGTTTCTTAATGTCTATGAAAAATACGCTGAATCAACAGAAGACGATCGCTGATAGTTCTGTAGTTTATCTCCTCCCTAAAAGTTCATGGGTCCCCGTCATAAAGAAGTAATAGACTAAAGATGAATTCTTGTTGAAAATTGTTCTTTCTCCAGTGATAAATTGGCACCAGGGGTGGTTATTCCGAAAGGGATGATCACTACAATTCAAACAAGTAACCTAATATCATGACCAATCAATGATACGGATTAAGTCTTTTACACTTTTTTGGTTGGATGTTACAGTCACAGTGACATTCCGTCCTCTAGTAAAAGTAAAAGATCCATTTCCGAGCTCGCCTGCCGAGAAAGCATCCAAGACGGGGATACTCTTTTCAGTCAATACACGTTATCTTAAATCCGCCCCTGAAAATGATATTCTTAAAACGGTCGAGTTTTAAGTTTAAGCTTAAGATCACAGAAGTATTTTTACTATACTAAACGTAGTCTGTTTGTTTTTGCCATTAGTGAACCTTTGTCAGATGGATCCACTTTTGTAATACACCACAGCGTGTTAATATGATGTTGAAATGATCGTGACCCTAAATGTAGCCTCTTGTGTCAATTGTGCTTTACCACCTCAATTCCACTTGAAATACATGTCCCTTGAGGTTTGTGTATTTTGAGAAATTCTCGTATTTGTTTAATTATGAATATAGTACAATAGATTGAGATAAAAGAAATGTATCGGCGGTTTCACTGATAGAATGCCATTGTGTACCGATATTCGCATTATCTCAATCCATTGTACTAGATTTTAATTTTAGTTTTTTGTTCCACGTACTCCAAGAAAACTGGAACATGCTAATGCCGTTGAAAATTATGTGAAAATGTCTGTGTATCCCTTCATTATAAAACTCAGTTGCGTCTCAAACGTAGAACCGGTGTAACGTTTTCAGTCGGCCCTTGTTTTCGTACGACCCCCGGGGTGATTGAAATCAGATTTTTGATTTCGGAAATTCCTGTCAATTATTGGTATTGTGAGACATTTCACACATGATGGCAGATGGACTGCTAGATGGACTGTTACAGGCACTGACAGTTACAGGTGACTTTTTTTTGAAAAAAAGTCATCTGTAGCTGTCAGCACCTGTCAATTTTTGGAAAAAGTTACCTGTAGCTGCCAGTGCCTGTAAAATGTTTGGAAAAAGTTGCCTGCACCTGTAAATTTTTGCAAAAAGTCACCTGTAATTGTTAGTGCCTGTAATTTTTTTGGAAAAGGTCACCTGTAACTGTCAGTGCCTGTACAATGTTTGGAAAAGTCACCTGTAACTGTCAGCACCTGTAAATTTTTTTGGAAAAAGTCACCTGTAACTGTAAAGCACCTTTAACATTTTGTGAAAAAGTTGCCTGTAACTTTAAGCACCTTTAACATTTTGTGAAAAAGTTGACTGTAACTGTCAGCACCTGTAAAATTTTACAGATGCTGACAGTTACAGTTGCATTTTTATTACAGGCTCTGTAGTCTTATCTGCCACCATGTGTGCAATGTATCACAATATTAACAATTGGCAGGAATTTAGCAGATGGTATCTGAATTCAAGGGGGGGTGGGGGGTTCTGAAAAAGGCATGTCTGATTTCAATTACCCTCTGAGGGGGGGGGGTTTCCTGGAAACGGACCTTTCTGAAAACGTTTCATAGACCTTCTTTTTGTCCAAATTAAAAAAGGTACTACATAAAAATGGAAAATATTCCACACAGTAGTCCGGAACGGACCTCGCATGAATTCGGTAGTGCTTTTCATGGTATCTACATGAACATTATCGAATATTATATCAGTTACGTCTCAAGAGAAGTGTGCTCAAAGCATTTGTTGACATTTTGAAACAAGCCTATGGTTCATACTTTAGTGTACGGGAAGGCCGCTAACCACTACAACAAGTAAGCCATGGACGTATGGCACAGCTGTCATTCATTACTGGATGTCATTCAATTTTAGTATATTTAGTACTTATGAATGACATGTCATCATAATAATGCGGTTTGTCATCCATAACCAAGGATTTTTCATTCATAAAATTTTAGTATATTTGGTATTTATGAATGACATTTCATCATAATCGCTTTGTTATTCATAACCATGGATTTTCATTCATAAAAATGCTTTAATTTGATCTATCATTCACAACTGTGGTTTGAATAATTCCTCATTCGTAAAATCTCACGTGATCTCACTCATGTTTTATGTTTTCATTCATAATCATATACAAATACATAGTATAAGTGACAAAGTCTCATCAAATATTGTTCCAGTGCCCTTTCCATTTCCAAAGCAAAAGCACAGCTATTCAAGAACAACTGTGCTAAAACATACACAGACCGGTGAAGCCAAGTGTACACGTCATCTTGTTGATGTGTGGTTCTTTCTTTGGCAGTATTCTTATCGAAATTACTAATTATCTAAGATGAACTGTGAAAAGACTAATCAGTTCTGTACTGAATCACTTTGATATCTCTTATTAATAAATTCACACAGCGACCACGCTGCCCGTCATTTGCACTGGTTGTTCTTTTAAAACCATTGATTATGAAAAGATTGCTAATTGTATTTCTGTGTGTCGTGTTTGGGTTTTGCCGGACGTCTGGCCATCCCGCAGGTAAGATATTTTTACCTCCCGCGTAGGCAGTACGACGGGAATGTAATGTTTTTCTAGTTAAATTCAAAAGCATTTTGCAATGATTCAAAATAATTGCTTTACTATATATTATATGTATACTCCCATTAATATGTGTGTTTAAAGCTGTATAATTGTACGTATTTCAGTTCAAGGTGTGCCAAACTACATAAGAGACAAAATGCATCCATATCGCGAAACAAAATCGAAAACAATGGCTTACACAGAGGAGTCTGATGAACCTATGCATGGATTTATTGAGGTTATTTTCACGAAGTATTGAAGCTATTACAGTTTTAATAGTAAAGTAGTCTACTATGACATGTAGCCTTTGCAACCATTAGTAGCAGGTGGACAAAAGATTCATTTTAGTTCAATATTTAAATATTTATGAAAATTGTTCATCTTTTTGAGCGAAAAGTGGCACATTTGTGTTCAGTTAGAAGAGTCGAAATATAAGGAGCTGCCTGTGCGCTCTGAACGCATCAGCATTACATGGAAAAAATTCAAAATACAATTCATTCGGTCTCTGGAAAGGGCAGCAATAATTACTAGCTTTTTTGGGGGGTGTAAATTCTAAGGACACTGAAACAGGTCGGATTAAGTTTAAAGTTCTGCCTAGTTGCCCATGCCTAAAATCAGTTCTGTCTAGCAGTCATCCAAAGAAACAATGATAAAATGGATTTCAATGCTGACTAGTATTGAAAGTTTGCAGAGAAAAGGTGTTTAATGTCTAATTGTTGGTTAAATATAAGATTTTGGAAATATTTACAATGAAATAGTGGACATTTTTAAGTTATTTAATTATCTTATCATGTCCCATTGCCATTCCAAAATACTTTTAAATAATATTCATTTAGTATGTAGTCAGAACCAATTGGTGAATTAATAAATGAAAACCTAAATACAACATATTTAGAATTTAACACTGGCATAATTTCCTACTGTTAAAAGCCTGGGATTTTTTTTTATAAAATTAAGCAAAACATATTCTTACACTTTGAAAATGACTTTTTTTCATACATGTAAATAAAGCAATGAAAATTTAAAACCAACGAGATTCTGCCTTTGTAAAGAATTTAACTGATTTCTTGGCAAAAATGTGGGCCATAAATAATAAACAAGAAAGTCCTCCTGCATGAATGCAAGAGGCATACTGACCGTGGTGTAGCAAGTCCTGGAGCGGGGGGGGGGAGTAAATTTGCTTTTGCTATTTATAAATTTAGATCTATTGAAACTATGAGGAGAGAACTTTTTCACGTTTACTAATTTATATTTGGACTTGTTCACTACTTATATTTGGACATGTTCACTACTTACTCACTTCAGAAGTTTTCGATTAAAATATATTTTATGAGCAAGAAGATTAATTAGTTCAAATTGATTAGTTTGAAAAACAGAAGTTTGACAGTTAATTACAACCATTTATCAATATCAGCACTTATGGATAACGAAGTAATATACACTTGAAAGTAATTGGGATATATGTGTACAGGTTGGACACGGTTAAATCGAACACGGTTAATTCAAAGATCCACTTAACTTGAATTTTCTCTCAAACCTTTGCCAAAATGCCATTATTTCAAGGTTAAAAATTACTGTTAATTCAAACATGGTTAATTTGAAGTTCCATTGATAGAAGGCACTTTAAGGACTAACCTAGTTCAAAGTAACAGTCAACAAAGTTTTGGAGGTATTTAATTCGAAGTTTGGTGTAATTCAAAGAGTTTGAATTAGAACATATAGTATAATTCGAAGCCACTAGTAGTAGCCTTTCATGTTTGTTTTGTTTGGTGGTTCTATTTTACAGTGTACTGTAGTTTATTTCTTGTATCGACTGCTTTCACACACATTCAATTGTTTAGCATCAACTATTGTTTGTTATTTTGACTGTCTTGACATAAAATAAAGCCAATTTTAAGGATATATATTTCTTGGTTTGTTTGTTCAATGGTGGTGAATGGCTTATGTGTTGTGTGTTAAAGTGATAAGTTTCCCAGAGAGATGCTCTGAATGTGTCGGCTTTCCCTTTGATGTGGTTTCTGAATCGGTCAAAGTGATCAACTATCAGCAACATGAAAGAGATGCTGTGTCGACTGCTTCGACCAATTCCAGGGACTTCAACAAGGCAACTTGGATGGGAATCCCGGCCGTGTCAACATGGTCTGGATGATCACTTTGACCCAGTTAGAAACCACATCAAAGGCAAAGCCGACACCCTTAGACCATCCCTTGGGGAAACTTGTCACTTTTTAGCAGAGCTGTTTTAACAGCTTTGCTCTTTAAATGGGAAATAATTTTGGTGAAATCTCACGATTTCTCTCAAGTTTTGGAAATTATTGAGAGATTTGTATGACTGGAGCCTTCTGGCTCAGAGAGGTGGTCACATGACTTGGCAGTGAGATTTGGGTGGACATGACGAGTTTGGTCATTTCCATGTGGAAACGACAGCTCTGCATGAAGCCTACTAGCTTCCTTGTTTAACAATGGCACAGGGAGGAGGTCCATCACAAGCACAATTAAAACATGATTTAGACCAATTAGCCAAAGATTTGTTCAACATTGATATACAAATACAATAAGTCCAGACAGGCACACTGCAAGGGCAGCAAGGGTCTAGCAGCATTAAACAAGCAAACAAGGAAATAGATATCCTTAAAATTGGCTTTTATTTCATGTCGAGACAGTCAAAATGACAAGCATTTGTTGATACTAATCAATTGAATGTGAGTTGAAGCAGTCAATAAAACAACACTGTAAATTAGAACCACCAAACATCAAAGGGACACCATTTTGTAATTCGAAGTAATTTAAGTCTAAATCGAAGTCTAAAATGAAGCCACAATTCAAAGTAATAATACAAGCTCAGTCCTAATTCGAAGACTTAATTCCAAGTAACCTGTAATTCGAAGTTCCTTCAAAAATTTGAATTACAAGCCTTGGTTTAGTTCGAATTTCCGTTTAATTGAAAGGAAAATCGAATTAACCGTGTTCAACCTGTAATAAGAAAAGGATATTATATAGAATGTATCAATGGATTAGCTTTCTAATAACCTAATTGTCTGTAAACTACCAAATGTTACATTTTTTAAAACTTTTCATGCACGTCATTTTGCTCTGAATTTATATTTGCAACTTTGCAAGATTTCAATATTTCGTCTGACTAAATGTTTTTCAGGGCGATCCAGTAAGAACAAACTGGTTGAAACAAGGACAGGTCGAACTACAGAAAGCACTGAAAGAAGGGTTGAAAATGGGCACGGCAAAAAATATAATACTTTTCATAGGTATAGTTGTTTCGCTGATCAGTTTTCATGGCTGTCAAGTGAACACCTGTTCCAACTTCTCCTGTCATCTGTAATTTACAGGTCTGGTACCCTCCCTTATCCTAGGGGTTTTATTCAAAATTTTATTTTCTAAATTGACATTACCTTGCTTCGAATTCAACAAGAATTGATGTTATGTAAATTCATTCATGGGTTTGAAATTAGTCGTGAAGAAGTACTTGCTTCCACATTTGTTGTAAAATTTAAATCACTCGACTGCTTGTCGTTCAAAGAAATGAAATGATCAATTGGATATGTTTTGAATCTTGAATATCTTCAAATGATCTTTGTCGAACCTTTAGGTGATGGTATGGGAGTACCGACAGTTACAATGGCAAGAATATTCAAGGCACAACAAAGGAAATTGACGGGGAATGACGCGCTCTTGTCCTGGGAGTCATTTCCTCATGCTGCAATGTTAAGGGTACAGTACTATCAGCAGAAATCGGGGATCTTGCTAAACATTCTCCTGCTCTTCGCATTAGTGTTGAGGGCTCAGGCATTATAATCAATGGTAAAGTGATAGAAACAGTATACAAAGTATGCAAAGTAGAGAAATTATTTCATCCCAAGCACTAGCGGATCTATGACTTGATCAAGAGGTAGGACCCAGAAATATTTTACGAGATTTGCCGATATAGTAGAGCAGAGTCGTGCGAGTGGAGAGAGAAAATATTGTCTGACGTCCAGAGCCCACCTTAGCGCCCCTTACGCCCCCACCCCAATCCGCTAGTGCCACGACTCGCGTGCACAGGGTACAGTAAGTTTCTCACTGTATTGTGCAATCGAAAACGTCTTACCAACTTCAGAATAGAGGCAACATACTGAAAGTGTATTGTGCGTGTGTTTGTATAACAGACATACACAACGACAACTCAAGTACCAGACTCTGCAGCCACGGCAACAGCACTACTGTCTGGAGAGAAAACAACACAAGGCACCGTCGGAGTCAACCAGAACGTTGCCAGAGGAAACTGCTCGGCAGTTGAAGGAAACGAAGTCCACAGTATTCTGAAGTATGCTATTGACGAAGGTTAGTTTTTCAGTATACTATTGACGAGGGCTAGGTTTTGTGTCCTTCATCATAATTTACATTAGACCTAAAGTATGCAGTAGCGGATCTAGGATTTGGTCAAGGGGGGGCCCAAAATGTTTTTCCTAGATTTTGCTGATGTAATGAAGCGAAGTCAGGCAAGAGAAGTGAGTGAATATTGGCAGGGGTCCAGGGCCTGCCTTAAGGTCCCAGAAGCTCATGCATTTTTAACTGTCAAATATGTATTCTCCCACTTTTCCTGGTACGTTTTCTTCAATTTTTTTAATGTATATTTGTGTGGGTACATATCAATATGAAAGATTTTGGCCATTTTGACAGAGCTAATTTTCCTTTTCTTTATCTGAGAAAAATCAAGGGTCCTATTCATTTATTTGGTATATTTTGTTGCTATGCTACTTTGTAAGCCAGGGGTCTGTGGTCTACTCAGGGCCCACAAAGCTCTTGTATTTTTAACTGTCAAATATGCATTCTCCCACTTTCCTGGTACTTTTTCTTCAAAAAATTGAACTTATATTTATGTAGACACATTATCAAATATCTATTTTAATATAAAGTTTTTGGACATTTTGACAAATTTGTTCTTCAAATTGGTTTAGTTTGCAGATACATTAGTCTGAAAACCAAGGGTCTGGGGCCCACTTGAGGCCCCAGAAGCTGTTGCATTTTTAATTTCAAAATATGTATCTTCATACTATCCTGAGCATTTTTGTTGAAATCTACATGGTGACAGCCACAATGGATGGGGGATCCTATCTCTTTCTTTTGTACATGGGGCAATAACAAATAGACAGAGAAAATTACAACTGTGAGTATTGTGACTTTAAATGCAAAAACAAGGCAGATCTTTTGAACCACATCCACAGAAAAGACAGAATTGAAAACACAAGTGGTCTAGAATGTTGGACTTGTGGCAAACAGTTTACCAGAGAAGAAACTACATCAACACTACAAGACTGCACTCCACCAATTAAATTGTAAAAAACTACAAAATGATGAAATGAATGAGAAGCCAACAAAATCAATACATGGCATTATCACAGACCGCAAGGAGAAGACAGAGAAGGAGCGCAAGTGCCCATACAGATCTAGACTTTGTGAGAAGCCAATTTCCAACAAAATTCAAATGAAGAGAAAAAGACAGAAGATTCCAACAAAATATTTAAGAAATGAACCTGCAATCATTCCAGTTGAAGAAACAATGCCTCAAGCAGATCCTAGAAGTGAACCAATTATGACCTGGATAGATCTAGCTGAAACAGATACTACTGATTTTTTCTCATCAAATCCAGAAATTATCCAAGAAACTACACTCAAGCATACAGACTCCAACAGTGAAGAAGACCAATTGGAAACTGCTTTCAATGAAGAATTTCTAACTATTTGATATTCCTAAAGAACAGATACCTCAGAGTCAACAAAGCAGTGATTTTCTACCACCTCAAATGAACCTAGACATACAAAAAGACACAGCACAAGAAACATTCAGTTTTTTGGACTATTTAATGGACCAGAACATGATCTTAAGAAACTGGAAAAATGCTAATCATTTACAGGAAATGAAGACCTTTGGCTAAAATAATAACAGTATTGGTGTTTATTCCAAATTAAAAGAAAAATGGTGAAAACAGGACTCTCAATCAAGGAACTCCAACAATTTGACTAATTTGCATACTTTCACTCAATAGTCTAATTTACATAATTTCAGTGTATCCTCATTGGGTTTTACTATGTTCAAATTAATTTCTATTTACATACTATTTAGGCCTTCATTTGCATAGTTTAAGGTATAAAAGGACCAAAGTAACAGAAATTGGTAATGTCCTGATGAAGCTACACAATGCGAAACAACATGTTGACATTTCCTCCCAATAAAACCATTCTGTGCAATATCTTTGCTGTTTGTGTTGTCACCAAGTAGAGATTTTTGTTGAAATCTCAAAACAATTTGTAACAGATTATAATGGACTAATAAATTGTTTGAGGAGTTGGGAATCTATTTGTAGCATTTCTAAGCTTTTGCAGTCAATGCATGCCACACGGTAATGCGGTTACAATGATTTACCTCCTCAATTACGTACATGTACTGATCATGTCTAAATCTGTCCACCCCCTTAGGGAATACCCAATCACAGTCCCCACATCACATGCACAAAGTGCAACAGCCAATTAGGCAATCACACAATCCAGTCAACCAATCATAGCATGACATGTCATTGTGTATCCCTACTCCCCCTTACCTTCCTATAGCAGTAACTACTGGCTCAATTGTGATGAGACTAGTGGTAAACCTAGTTAGTGTGTTCCAGTATCTGGGTGAACCATAAAAAGGCACTAAATAGCCCCAGCTCTTCCCTAAGTTTTCACCCCCTCAAAGGGACTACTTTTTGCAGTAGCACTGATTTTCTGGTACTTAGGCTTTGAGTATTTAAGGGAGGCATGACTTATGAAAGTAGGACCTCCAGAAAAGCCACCAGACTGTTAAATACCAAAATAGCAACAGCAGGAACTTCTCAGGTAACTTTGAGGAGATGAGCTGACTCTCTCCTCAGGATCTCTCAAATTGCAAGTTCTGGCTATTTGTGCCACTTTTAGATGTTTTGGCAATACTTTTGGATCCTGAGGAGGTGGTGGAACCAGGCCAACCCCTCAAGCATGACCTGTTACTTAAATGCAATTTTAATGATTCTTGGTCCATTGTACAATTAAATGTGAAAAGTTGACTTGAATTTTCTGATGCAATGTATTTAAGCACCTGTACTTATGAATGTCCTTATTTTGCAGAGTTTCTTAGCTGCACACTTTCCCAGTAGTTACATCATCCTGTGCCAATGTGTTCTGTTCAGCTGTATTAGATTTGACTATATGTAAAGTTCCATTACTGTTTTATGTGTTTGAACTCCTCTAGAATGTGTCTACATGTGCTGTCTACAAACTGTGTTCCAATTGACTTTCCAACCCCTCACTTCGTAAATATACATTCAATGGACTTGGAGGAGAGTTATTAGACTATTAATGTTATCTCCTCAGTGTTTTCTAATTGCTCTACATCAACTAGTCTAAGGAGTAATTAATGAAGCCTGTGCCCAAACTGAGTGTTTGTATTCTTCACAGACTAAGTGTTTCAGCAGAGG
The DNA here is from genome assembly GCA_038406175.1 of Haplosyllis leylae. Taxonomy (NCBI): domain Eukaryota; kingdom Metazoa; phylum Annelida; class Polychaeta; order Phyllodocida; family Syllidae; genus Haplosyllis; species Haplosyllis leylae. Next base: position 8,285 of record JBCAUG010195213.1, on the reverse strand, counting down.
CACTCAACAAATCAACTGCGAAGATACTGGAGTTCTAGTGAGCTCCCCAACAATCCTACCCCCTCACCCAGTAGTACAGTTGGCCAATCCTCCTTTCCAGTGCATGAACTAACACCCATGAACAACTGCTGTCACCCCCTGAGATTAAATGACTCTTGCTCTCCTCACTAGCCAGGTGAAAGCTCATTTGTGACTGGTAGTGAGCTTAAGACAGTAAACAACCAAAACTAATAGAAACCTAAAGTTGGTGACAAATTTGATATAAAAATATTTATTAATTCTCAGCAATTCTTTGTGCAATAATGTATGCAAAAATACTTTAACTTTAATCTTGGGTCAATATTATGTAGAAGTATGAGAAGATGAAATATGAAATAATGAGCAGAGTGAGACTAGCAGTATGTAAAAGAAATTTTTGCTGAGCAAAGTGAGGCTGGAAATTTTTTTGAACAAATATAAAATAAGGGCCTGCCATCACAAACACTGAAGATACTGTAAAAATCCCAGAGGACACCAAAAGTGATGAAAAGACATGTTCTGGATGTACCGGTGTGTCCATTGTGAATGTGAATTCTGGATGTAACAAACCTTTTGAACAAGAAATGTTACAACAGAAGTACAAGAAAATGATCAAACTACAGGTGTTGTGAATGCGGAAACAGATTCTGGACATAATGAAGGAACTGTACTGCATCCAGAAATACACATACCTACAAATAGTACAAATGCAGCCCCTGGTACTATAAACAATGCCCCACCTGAGTCACCAAAGACATCCAATGTGCATACCTCTGTTGAAACATTATAAACTGTGAGTGCTCAGTAAGGCTTAGCGGAGTTAGTACTACCACGATTAACATGTACAAACTTAAGCTGCCTGACCAGCTAACAGAGGATGACAAAAAACAGTTACCCAAGGTAACTAGTAAGCTAAATAATGTTGCTAAATCTGTATCTCAAAGCAATGATGCTGGCCAAGAGGAAAGTGAACCTGTTTACTATATGAGGAACAGACCAGCTCGTAAACATTTCAGTACCAAACCAGTACATGAAAGGAGTGTACTGTTGTATGCCAAATCATCCAGTGATACAGATGGAACTGTGCATCAATGTAAAAGTTGTTCAACAACTCATCCTGGTAGTGGTCCTTCAAGTGCATGTATACATGCTCAAACAGGAAAAACACAAGAACCGTCTATGAGACCTGTGTCAACTATCAGCAGTAAGGATGACAATGGTACTGACAGTGCTACAGCCAATGATGTTGACATTAACTTCTCTCCTGAACTGGAGCCTTCTGTGAAACCCAAAGCTAGTAGCTCTACCAGTGCTCAGCCTGAAAAACCAAAAGGGAACGCAGTGTTCGAAACAATGACTCATAGTGTCAGAAAAATTAAAAAATCTTTTTTTCATTGCAGACTATGTAACACAAGTGTGTCCACTGTTAAAGAGTTAAATGTTCACTACAAAAGTAAACATAGTATTAAATATTGTAAAATTTGTGGAAAGGGCTTTACTAACCCAGACAGCTTAAAAAGACATGGCGTGATGCATAAAGTCAACATATACCCATGCTGCAGTTGCAATAAAACATTTGCATTTGAGAGTAAATTAGACGAAGACAGAATAGCTCACAGAAGACATGGAAACCAGAAATGCAACAGAGGCAACTGTGGGAAAGTGTTTAAGTGTGAGAGTGACTTAGAACAGCATGTAAAAACACATGATACAAAACCTATAAAATGTGATCAGTGTGATTATGAGAACTCAGATATTTGTAATGTTAGACAACATCAACTGAAACATGAGCCGATGGGATGATATGAATGTCCAAAGTGTCACAAAAGATTCATATATATTATTCAAAAACATCATCACATACTTAATCAGGCTTGTTCAGATGGGAATAGGTCGTCTTCTCCTGAATTCTAAGTGATGATAGTTGTATTTCAGGATGTAACAAGATATGTTTCTGATGTTACTGTATTCTTTAAACCATTAGTTAAATGGCTAAAAATTGTTAAGACATTTCTGTTTGTAACATTGCACAGTCATGCTGCAGGATTTCTAGATGTAACGTATTTTTTCAAAATGGATTGATTTCTCCATAGTTTTATTGGAGATTTGTAGTATTCGAGACATAACACTAAATGTGTACCAAACTCTATTGTGTTACTATAGGCTTACATTTTTTAACATACTTCTTCTGTAAAGCCACACATAGAGGTTCCTGAATTTCTAGATGTATCAAGCAAGTTTTTGTTCTGTTTTTTCTGGATGTAATGAATTAATCAAATGCAAAAATTTTCATTGTATGTATCATTTAATTGATTTGTTGCACAGTTATTTGCTTTGTACTGTTACTTATTAGCTAGGGGTCAACCACCAAGGTGGATAACCAAGCTGGGTTTACTGACCACCTTTTGTCTGTTGTTAATTAATATTTAATTGTTGGATATTGCAAAAATGTACGAAACACAAGGACAATAAATGTTTATTATATTATTAATATTATTATTATTATAAGGGACCTAAAATTCATTGTCTTAGCTGTTAAATTGTACACTGGGGCCTCCAAATCTGTGGGTCAGGAAGGGCTGAGACCCCCTGGATCCGCTAGTGGTATGTGAATATTTTAGGTAAATGGACTGGCATCATAAGCACTACGAAAATAACACATGCTACACCTGCGGCAGCTTACGCTTCTACAGCCGAAAGAGAGTGGGAGAGTGATGCAGATCTGGCAGCTGACGGAATTACTGGGTGCCAAGATATAGCGGTCCAACTGGTTGAAGGGGATCACGGGTACGAGGTTTTCGTTTTCAACACAAATCTGACATTTTTGTACAAAAATGACATTGAGGGTTTTGAAAAGTTTGAGCAAAAAATAACAAAGTTGCCTCCAGTAGGAATTGAACTCACAACACCAACCATCAATGGATTAGAGGTCAGATTCCACTCTGCCACCCAGATGTGTTGAATAGAAGATCCTTAAAAGAACCTTGTGTCATGCTCCACTACACTTTTTGGACTTGGGTTATTTCTAGATTCAATAGATCTAGATCATGACTTTATAAGGGTCAAACAATTTGAGACTGGCAAGGAATGACAGATTAGCAGAGTTGGATCAGCATTAGAATACTCCTCGGGCGGTACACCTCTTGCGGTCTTCTCCTAATTATGCAGATAGGGGTTATAAGCAGAGCCAAATGAATTTTTCGCCATCCCTTGTTATTTAATATAACCACCTTGATTTGATAAATGCAAAGATTTCTGCAATATATTCGGAAGAAACAATGATGTATACATAAGTTCAAGTGAGTAAAAGAGCTTACACGGCATGAGTGATTTTTAGCAAGAAGATTAAAGTGCTGCTCAGCGGAGGAAGAGAAAACTTTTATCCTAACGATACCACTGACGTCGAGTATAGAAACACAAACGGAAAGAGACTGGATGGTCGTGACCTTGTACAGGTAACTAAAATCGCTGTCCCGGGTTAATAGACAACCATATCACCACTATATTCGTATTATTACGGATCAGTTAGTGCATTCCTTATTTGATAATCCCGACTCTACTTTAACATGCAGTGGTGGATCCAGGATTTCCCATACGGGGGGAAACCTATTATTTGGCCAAAAATTTCCCAAAAACTGCATGGAAATGAAAGAATTTGGACCCAGAGGGTGGAGCGCACATCCCAGGCGCCCCCTTAGATCTTCCAATGACATGACACTAAATTGGGTTACTGTTAAGGATTCAATGTTAAGTTGAGTCTTTATCTGTTACTGAAGTGTGAGAAAGAATGGTTCTAGCGGATTTCAATAGATATCAGGGGTCACTTCTCCTTTAATACACAACAAAATTTTTCATTTTTTCATGTCTCAGGAGTGGATAGATGAAAAAGTCTATAATCAAAGTGTGCCGAGTGAAAATGTTCACTTTGTATACAATCAAAGTATGTTCGATGCAGTAGATGTGAAAACAGCTGAATATTTATTGGGTAAGTTTTCATTGCTGAGGTCGTTCTAAAACTTTGGTGTTGGACATTGAAGTAAATTAAATACAAAGTTTAACTTGCTCCAAAATGAAGGGTGGGGCTCTTAAAAATAAAATACTTCGATGCCAAACTAATGTCAGGTCTTTTTCATAGGTTTATTTCAACCAGGCTACATGCATTTTGAAGGACTTCGACCTTTTGATCGTATGAAGGAACCTTCCTTGGCTGAGATGGTAGACAAATCTATTGATATTCTCAGAAGAAACACTAAAAATGGATACTTTTTATTGGTTGAAGGTACGCCTATTTTCATTTTCAAAATCCAAATTTTCTGAAGAAATCAAACGTGCGTTGCTTTAGATGGTTCTTTCGAACCAGTTCCAGGTCTCTAAAACATTTTGCAAATCAAAGGAATTCAAGAAGGCTATGTATCTGATGATTTACTTACTTTCTCCAGGTGGAAGAATTGACCACGGTCATCATGAGAACAGAGCCTACCATGCGTTGATGGATACCTTGTCCTTGCAAGACGCAGTAGAAATGGCAATAAATAAAACTAATATTGAAGACACACTGATTGTCGTTACAGCAGATCATTCGCATGCGTTTTCAATGGCAGGCTATCCTGATTTATCAAACGATATTCTAGGTATTAAAACTTGATTTTGTTGCATTTGTAACACCAAACATGAAATTGCAGGACAATGAACTGACCGTAATATTTTTATGTTCTCATTGGTGAGTTTAATCATTTTATAACTACAGGAATAGGTGATGTTGCTTACGATGGTAAACCGTACACAACTGCTAGTTATGCCAATGGACCAGGTTACGAGAAGCACCGAGTAGACGAAAATGGCGAGCTGGAGCCAAGAATGAATCTATCAGAAGTGGACACCTGTAAGTTTTATGTAGAAATCTGCAAGTAATTTTATTTCGAAGCACATGAAATAGTAAAATAGTGATAAAAAGTAAGAATACGACACCCAGTGATACTGCTTCAATCAATTGTATTTGTAAGGTTCTTTTTAGTCTCCGCAAGAAAACTGTCTGTGATCCATGCAGTCACAACTGACAGTTGTGACCCCACCTCACCCCCTTCCGCCCACCCCCAAAATTGATATCGTGGCAGTTTTGGAGTCAGGAACAAAAGTTGTAAAAGCACACCCCTCCCAAAAATGTGGAACTGTAGGATTTTGTCAGTTCTGGGCTCAGGAGCAAAAGTTGACAATATCCCCCCGCGACCCATTGAGGCCCAGTAACCTATTATTGAGTCCGATACAGGATTTCCATATCAATTTGTATATTCTGCCAAATCTTCTTCATTTGTTCATATTTTCACTTCAGATAAAATTTAAATGTGCAGAATGTACACTGTATTCCACATTTATTTTGAAATTATTCAGTACTACTTTACAGAATTTAATATGGTCTAAAAACTCAAATATACAAATAAAGTAGGTGTCACATCTTGACAACTTTTTGGCCAAAATAAAATCAGGACATCAGTATGAAGATATGCATTGATCATATTTACACATTTTATTTGCATTTTAAACAAAGATATCCATCGTAGATGAGCAATTAATGTGATTGATATTTATTTAACCAGAAATTGATAGGAAAAACTTGTATCGTATACTGTGCACTGGTAGCTTCCCGACTGCAAGGAACAATAACTAAATGATACATTTCGGTTTTTTACAATATGCGTTTCTGTCAGATTATCTGACAGATCTCTATACAGGCAAGACCAAAAAAAAATTCATCAAAAATTGCCCCCAATCAGGATTGAACCCAGGACCTCTGGATCGTCACTCTAATGCTCTACCAACTGAGCCAGACAGGCATGTGTTGAGCAGGAGATATCTGAAGTGAGCTATGCTTCATGCACCACTTCATGTGTTGGACTTTGATTATTTCTGTAATCAATACACCCTGAGTAAAGGCAAGAAAATACTTCCCATTTTTAGGAAGTCAGAAAATTCTGACCAAAGTTTTTTGATGGGTGAATAGAGCATGACTTCCAAGGTCATGAAAGATTCAGGCTGGCAACTGAATGTTGACTTAGCTCAGATAGTAGAGCATTGGCATGATGATCCAGAGGTCATGGGTTCAATCCCAACTGGGGGCAATTTTTGACAAATTTTTTTTTGCTTTTCTCTGTGTAAAAATCTGTCAGATAATCTGACAGAAACTCGTATCTTGAAAAACTCAATTGTTTAGAGAAATAAACGTATTTAATATTCTATTTCCTATTTTCAGCTACAATTTACTACCAACAAGATGCAGGAATTTATTTAGAATCGGAGACACATGCTGGTGAAGATGTGGCCGTCTATGCCAGCGGCCCAATGTCTCACTTGTTCCATGGGGTTCACGAAAACAATTACGTAGCCCATGTGATGATGTATGCAGCATGTATTGGTAAGAGAACAGCTTTGTCTATTGGTTTTTTATTAAAGTTTTGTTCTTTCAAGATGTTTGGTAGAAATGGAACATGTTTCAAAGCAGGTCCGGAATATAACTAGACTTCCACAACTGTCTCTCTTTCTTCCGCTTTTTATTCTTTGGAGGTCCCCAATGGACACGCTTAATATTTAGCGTTTCTTAAGTGTGCATCGTTTGGAAAATAATAAACGGTTGTGGAAAAATCTTTGTTCAAAAACGACAGTGGAATTTTTCTGGTGCTCACAAATAGAACATTGATTTCTAGTCCGCAGTATTGCCCACGTTTCTTACATGTTTTTTTCTTCGACGTAGGAGAGAACAAGGACCACTGCGAAAAACCTTGGTATTATCCTGGATGCCCTCCGACTGGCTCAGTATCAAACCGCACACTCTTCAGTTGCAGCTATTTCATCCTGTGCCTTATTGTGTATTTGTGTACTTCCGTATCTTGAAGCCTGAGGAAAGATCTATGAAATTGTCTGGATTTTATGAATAAATCACTATCATGGATTTAAATTGTCTATATTTATATGTTGTTAAAGAAATTTCCTTCACAATACTCGCTGTTTATCACTTGGACGATTGTATGTGATGGTTTATTAGGGAAATGAAGAATTCGATTTTCACACTGAAGTATTTGAAAACTTTTCATAACAAAAATTATTTTGCCAATTTTATTATAATACTTAACGTGATAACCACTGTACAAAGGTCAAGAATAATGCAAGAAGGTTCGGAGAGTAAGCGCCACAAAAATATTCCTGATTTAAAAAGCATTATGTTTCAGAGAAATAAAAAATGGAAATGTATCATTGAAGAAAGGTCTTTAATTAGATAAATTACGAGTAAGAGCTGCCTCGGTAGTTTTCCTGAGCAAAGGAATGTAGTCAAGTGCATCATGAATGCAAGTGACATTTTATGTAAATTTTGTGCTCTTGCGGTCACGCAGAAGGACTTTCTTCTTGAGGCTACTTCGGTCCTCAATAGGATATTCCAAAGCAATTATCTTTATATAATACAAACTCAATTCAGCCCAAAAGAAATGCATTCCGCAAGTTTACTGCTGTACTTTGCAAAGGACTGGCATAATTTTCCCGTCAAAGATTTGGCCAGATTCCCAGTTACACCATAAATACTATTAAAATTACATCAACTTGCCCATTAATCTTTTACCAAAGGATATTTTCACGCAATAGTACATAGTCCAACATCACTCACGATTAATTTTCGCTGGTCCATTGACCAACGTTTCTGTGAAGGAAGCACATGTTGTCGTGGACGAATAAAGAATATATTACGTCAATGCCCTTGAAATGTCGTATATATAATAAGAAGTAGAACAGGATTTTTCGATTGAAATAGTCGAGATCGATATACATTTCAATTATATAAGATCCCCCACTTTTTGTCATTACCAATTTTCAAAGGATGATAGTTATCTTCGTCACATTTCATTCGTCACACAAACAACGTGAAGTAATTGTTTACAATTAGTTACAATCCGCGTGTAGGTAATAATTTCAGTTGGGTCTGCGTGTTTGTGTGTCTGTGTGGGGCTCAAAAGAAGAATTTTCTATTAAATTGATTACACATAAACTACATATTCATACTATATACTAGATAGCAGCATTGACATTGTGCCGAGTGAAGGTGTCAAATGGTGGGAACCAATCAGTAGGAACATCTGCTGGATGTGTGCTCAGACCTGTTCTTTCAGATGGTGATTACTGCCTGCATAGGCAGTACAACAGAAAGTAATGATTTCAGTCTGTCCATGGGGGGGGGGGGGTGCACCCAAATCATAAAAATAGCCAGGGGGTCTGTCCAGGGGGCT
>JBCAUG010195102.1:0-19483 GCA_038406175.1 Haplosyllis leylae | reverse complement strand
ACACGCAGCTGACCAGCAACTTAACCATCACGCAGAGGAGTCCTGCTACCGGAGTGCCAAACCGCACTTACAGCGTTGAGTATTATATTTGCGCGACACGTGCGACTTTACCGCCGAACACGGAGAGAGAAAGCCTTATTACCGACGTAGGACCCGGTTAATAAGACAACACACAGTTCCCCCTGTGGGGATGTACTGGTATTTATGCTCTTTACTCTGTGTCCCAGTGCACAAACAAAACCCAAGAATAACCACTGTCACTCCCCAAGATGGAGAGCCTGATTGCTGCAATTGGACTGGTTAAACTGGGGGATCCAAAAGAGTAATATTGGTGACATGAATTAGAAACATGAATTGCCATATATTCAGGTTTGGCAGCTGCGAATATTTGTGACAAAATTTCAGTAACTAAAAAGTAAAAATATCACACTGGAAAATAAGACTCAAGACAAATAATCCTACGATAACATGAATTAATGCCCCATATGATAAATGACCAATATTCATTAGTTGGTAAATATGGATAGGTATTAGGACCAAGAAGTTGATTACACAAAGTAGTTTTATCCGTATGTAAATGAACTCTCGGTTATGAAGAAAGTCTCTTTATGATGTGATCATTGTACTTAAGGGACATGTTTAATTCACGCGAGCTGGATACAGAATAGGCTTAGCATTTCTCGGAAATTAATCCACCAGCGGAGGTTTGCACAGCTTAAATTTTTGGAAGAAGTGAGGCTACCAGTAGTGAGGGAGGCAGGGTCTGTTGCAGGAAAGTTGTGATTATGGCATTCATTATGGGCTATTGAGATAAAGTCCAAGCAGGATATATGAGCGGAAGTAATCAACATGATCGGGCAACAGAGACGCTCATACTCTCCGTCCCCAAAGCAGGAGGGTTCATACGGCAGTCCGAACATCGACGGTAGCGATAAGGAAAATAAAAACGTATCTCTGCTGCAATGTACTGAAATAGTGTCCGCGGTCAATCAACTATTATTCCTTGCAGTATATAAGATTTCGCAACTATTTTTGTGTTGTTGCTGTTTTATACTTTGGTCATGTTAAAACAAAAGGTTCTTGCTGATTATTTTTTGCCGACTACGCTACGAAGTACGTACGAGGGAAGGTATTGTTTTCACTCGTTTGTGTGACTCTGTTCACACGGGGGCGGGTCGTTCCACCTTGGACCATGAACCATCGACCTGCCCCTCCCCCAGACCATGAACTGTTGCCCCTAACCTCCTAGACTATGAACTGTCAACCACCCCCCCCCACCTTGAACTCTTGACCCACCTCCCCCCCCCCAGATCGTGAACTGTTGACCCCCCCTGCCTATAAACTGTTCACCTGCCTATCCCCTTGGACCATGAGCAACCTGACTTGCACCCAGTCCCCTCCCCTCCCCTGATGAGGTAGGTTGGTGACCCCCCCCCAAAAAAAAAGCAGTACCTGGCAAAAAGCACAAGCAGAAGGATTACCTGCCACTCCCACTTCAAGGACCAGGCAAGAAGGACCACTCCAGGAGGATGACCTGTCCCCAACCGCAGTAAGGGGGGGGGCGTGGTTGTATGCTTCGTAATGTTAATGGGATGTCTTTCTTGTTAACTTAACATTTGTTACAAAATGACATATTATTTTTCAAATATCACACATTCTTCGTTCAGCGACTACAGTTCTTAGAGAGACAAGAATTACGCTGAAAAGTCACAAATTTTGCAAATGCTGAGTATGATTTTACGGTTCTGCATGCTGCTGGAACTACGAAGCTGGTATTGAAATGAAAGTTCTGTGGCCTTATTTCTAGCCAAGGCTACTAACAAACATAATATCGCACTCCCCCTCCCCAACGTTACATGTGACCATCATACATAAGCCCATCTCCTCTCGATCCATTCTCTCTCCACTACTCAATCATTTTTTGCCTGGCAAATGTGGCCCGAGAAAATATCCTGGTCATTTTTCATTATAATTACATCTCCATAAGAAGTTCTGGTCAAAATATTGCCATAAATTAGCCCCAGGGTGGCTTGGCCGAGTCCATGGACTGCGTCTAAGACGCTACTCGCTGCAATCATCTCGAGGCAATCTCTTGTTAATTGCATGGACATTCTCTCCTAAGCTTACAACCTAAACATTATCCATACCAAATTAGATAACCGCCACATTTTTGACATCACTTAATTTATTAGAGGTTCTCTCTGCCAAATTTAGTTGCAAAAATTCTGCCTCCTATATTGAAAGTGATGGCACATAATTTTCGGCATAGCAGACGGGAACGTTATTATAAAAGCCCCATCGAGGGTGATTTCCCTTCATTCTCGCTCTTTTATATTCTCCACGGAGTCCTCTCTTTGCAGCAGTTAAAGCTTCGACAAAACACCGCACCTCGCAAAGAACTTAACGTACTGGAAACGAAATTGCGGCGCACTATCAGGAATAGAACTAATTGTTAATTGTTCAAACACGGCTTGATGGTTCCGATGAAATACCGTGCGGTGCGTCACGCCACCAATGATTGATGATATCCCTCAGTTGTAACATTATCATTTAACAAGTGTCGTAACTCTCCTTCTTTCTGATGAGGTAACAACGAGCTCTTAAATTGTTGGAGCAGACCCACAGAAATTTAGTTAATAATTAATTATTGAGAGTCACATCCTCCAACCAGAGACCCTGAATTACACATACGATCTTTGATTTAACATACATCAAGAGGGATTTGCGTAAAAATAAAGGAAATGTTTTCAGTATATACCTCCTTCTTCCACATGTCATTCCGAGTAATCTTTTTTTATTTCGCGTCGATCAATGTTTATGTACATCTTACCATCTTTTTGATGTAAAAGTTGCCTCCAAAATATAAACATAATGATGTTAGTTTATGACGGACAATTTGTCACACAGGCAAGGCACATGCTGTCAGATATGAAACTGATTTTTTGAGCCAGCTTCATAATGGCCGGAAAGTAAAATGACGGATTGTCGACATTACAAATTACCAAACATTACCTAAATAAATGCCTCAAGTGAAAAACTCTGATTAATACATTAAACAACATATTCATCAAGTGCAGAAAATATCTTGCAGTATAATTGCAGTGTGTTTAATTGGCATAAAACATTGATGAAATGCCTTGATGTTCATGTGAAATCATCTGACGTAAATACATTCGACAATTACTTCCACTCAAAATTCATATTTATCTTCTTCATTAGAACCTACTGGTAGTTTTTTCCCTTTCGACAAATTAACTTTTGCATTAAATTTCATTTCAGATCTTTTGAGGGATGTTAGGAAATTTTACAATTTTTCTTGTTAACTTTTTGTCAAAACAAGACAGTTCTGTTTTATTCCAAACGTGAACAAATTTTTTACCTTTTATGATCTCCTCTTTAGCATAGTTGTAGCAGTCACCTCTGAGATGGACAACTATTTTCGTTCCTCTCTGCACACCTTCAGCATCAGCAATGTCATAGGCTCCCAAACTGAAATCACAACAAAAAGTATTATGCATTAAAACAATATTGCTTTCAATCTTGTCGCCAACTAGGTTACTTTGAAGAGAAATTTAGTCGGATTTTAATGTTCACAACATTTTCACAGCTGCCGCACTGCACAATGGCGTATTATGATATTTCAGACTTCTCTTGATAACATTGCGCGAGATTTAGGTAAATAGACTAGCCATGCACGATGCACCTCAAGAAAACCTAGGATTTGCCGTCGTCTCTTTTAGGGAACAATGTAACAACAAATCTCAAGACTGATGTCACCCATAAAGTTAGAAAATTACAATGCAAATGACTACATCATTCCTGGCACAGACTGTACGTGCACAGAGGCACCGTACTGCTGAGTAGTGAAGCCTCAATACATAAATGTGTAATTTATTTGTTTGTTTGCAAGTGCACATGCATTTGTTGAGGTCAGGAGACCGGAATCCAATTGGAAATGTAATTTGTTTTTGAGCGGCTTGTAATATAGTATCCGGTGCAAATTTACACGAAACAACTGGTAAATTCATAAATATTGCGAAGCTTCGCATGTCCTTCATCTGAGGAAAAGTTTTTTCCTCTTCAGCTATGTGTCTAGTTCCCTAGAATCTGGAAGCAAAATAGTGGTAGCTTTACCTCAGACTAGAGCTATTAATTTTCTGCCTACACTTAAGGGCAATTTCAATGATATTTACATTTATTTAGCAGGCGGTTCCGACTTGAACAATGGGAATAAAGCTGCAGGAGATATCAAAATTTTATCCACATCTTCCCTTCGAAGAGAAAATATAAAAAGAGGAAGAAGAAACTATTCAGCCCCCAAGATCTTCACGAGAATTACAGCAATAGAAGTGATGTGCAATAATTCAAATATGCGATTATTAATTGCATTGTGAAATTGTTTAGGGAAATTTGTATTAATACGAGATTCAGCGGTATTCGCATGAGACTACTCACCGCCTAAATTATGCACAACTGGAGAGATATTTCTCATTGAAAAGTGCAATAAATTTCAAGCAATGGACTTGGAGGAATAATCTCTTTTTACATTTCTACTTTCTTCCTAGACAGAGGCTAATGTCTGGGAAATCATACAAATTTTTTTATTATTTCTTCTAAGGATGACACAGTTTTGCAGAGTCCACTTAAGATTAAACATGGACGTTTTACCTTCAAGAATTTCTCCAGATGTTTTATTGGTTAGTGGCAAACAACAAGTGCTGATTTACCTCCAATATTTGTAAACAAAAGGCAGATCCTGCTTCAGGCTGCTGAGTATATTATAGTCTATTTTCACAACTCTATTATCTGTCTGAAATCCCATTGTTTAAAGTTATTTTACGCCAAAGGCATATGCGCAAAATCTGTAGCGTTGGCATTTTCATACAAAGAAGAATAGGATCGAAAATATTTTTGAGGTCCATTTGATTGCTGAGCCACATGTTCAAATTTTTCTTTTCTCAAAGTTTAGGTTCTGTTAAATCATGGAGCTGCAATGTAGTGGAGTGATGAAGGTGGTGTGAGATATGACTGTGATGTGTTATGATTGGTACTGCATGATTTATGCTTCTACTCAATGCATACAGATGTAGAATTTGGCTAGGTAGGATAGGGTTACCTGCCAGTCCCAGTAAACACACCCCTTGAAACTGGTCCAGTCATAACTGATTACATACAATGTGATGGTGTGGGATCCAGACTTGTCAGATACAAAAGTGCTGTTACCCAAAATTCAAAGCAGATCTGACAGCCTTTGTTAAGGTTGTATCGTTGTTTGCTACTAATAGCAGTTTGTGGTACCTGAAATTCAAATGGTGGAATTAGTAATTTTGTTGTTTGGGTATGCGACCACTCCCTCTATTACTCTTCCGAATAAATGGCCACTGTTTTCAGTGATTTGCTACTGCTCAATGTTTCAGATCATTTCCCAGCAAATTCCATTTCCCTGGTATCTGGACTGAAGTTTTGTAGGTATCTTTCACTCCTTTCTGAACAATTTCATTTAGTTTTGGAAACATACCGTTGTGACATGTACCAATTTCTGATATATGTGCGAGCATTCAATTGTTTTATAAAGTTTCTGCGCGGATTCACAGGGCGATGTGATAGGCCCGTGGTCACCATTGAAACAATCTACATGCACATGTAGGAGTCCACAGATGGAGATTGGAGTTCTACTAACCTAGAACCACCCAACCAAAACCTTTTTCTTTAAACCTACAAGTTACAGAGTAGGAAACTTGATGTGTTCAATTAAATATACACCAAATATTCTGTCATTTCGCCAAAAAGACCTGATCCCATTTTATGATGGGATCACATTGACTTGATAGTGCGGAACCCAAACCATTACAGGATAATGAAGCTGTACTGTAGCGGGTTTGTGACGATTCCGCAGATGATTACGATCTTCAAAGAGATGCTGCAGTGATCTATGGCTAGCTGTGAACACGGTACACATGCAAACACTGAAACTTGTAGCTTTCCAAGTTAGATCCATATAGCACCAAGCACACACCATCCAGATGTGAGCCTGGTGCTAAAACATCTTACCATCTGATAAGCTTCCAGATCAGATTCCAAAATCATACTACAAGCTTTACACCTTGTTTTACATATTTCCACTTCTTGTTTTGACTTCAAATGCCGCCTTTTACAAATCACAAACCTGTGTATCTGTAATCAAGTATGGGTCAAAAGAAGGAACATAAACATCCAATGGCCCACTCAGCATATCTCAATTGCATGTTGTATTAATATATACATAAGTTTTATGAGAAATTTATTCAGCTAGCATCTCTTTTCTGTCATAAAACTAATATGGGGAGCTTACAGAAGGATTGGTGGTCAATAGTAAAGATGCTTCTTCAATCCTCACAGCAGATGTGCGAGAACGTCGTATGAATAAATTTCATAAGATTCCGATATTTTGTGTATTATTCAAAGAGATAGATACCTGGCCGTATCAGTTTTAACTCCTCCGGAATTCTTACTTTAATTCATCCTGATACCAGGTCTTTAGTTCTTGTCTGTCGCCAATACCACGAATAAATATTAGAAAGTGATAAATTGGAAGGAGGGTCGTCAATTTCCTAAAAATAACTCGTGATAGAAAGGCTTTCCTCTCGAGTTCCTTCTTTCCTTTTTGTTGGCGACATAAAAGCTAATGATGCACGAAACTACAAGACACTAAACAAAACGTTATGACAATCCTTCACAGTGAACTATTTTGTAACTAACGTCGGAACTAAATAACTAATAAGGTCCAAAGTGCCTGCAGGTATTCAACTGTTAACCTGAACAATAAAAAAACCCGCGATATTTTAATTTTTTTATTTTTTTACTAAATCCAGGTTGCAACTATTTTCCTAATAAAATGTACAGCAGAGGGTGATTCTTGTCTGTTAACCTTTTCCTTCCCAATATAAACTTCTCAACACGCATTTAACACTAGTATCACTTCTTGAGTTTTACTGAACAGGTTGCCAATTTATGCAATCGCCAAATATTTTCGATAAGACCAAACTTCATTTTCGTGATTTTGATAAGTTGCTTTGATGAGTAGCGATACTGATGGTTTACTATTGACCTTAAATAATTTGGTCGCTCTCAATTTGCGATACCTTCTGCAAGGTTGTGTCAAATAGCTACACTCGGTCACTAATACATCTGATAATGTTAAATACAACTTATTGGTTAGCAGTTCCATGGTAAGAGGTAATTCTTCATCTTTTACTGATTTTTTTAAGACTACATAGAATATGAGCAACAAATCACATCGTGAACGGAATTATGAGAAAGGTATACAATTACAAATGGAATGACTTTTGGGTTTCCTTTGTTCATAAATTGGTACCCACTTAGGGCATAGCTTACTCAACTAAAGCCACCACACAATACCCTCCAGGTATATCTCGATTTGAAAAAGTTCACTGCCAGTCCAACAACTTTTCACGATTTTTAAGACTCCGGTAGGAATTGAGCAATGAAAAGATACAGAATTTGATTGATCAGATGCGAAAGGACAACGTGGTCCACGTGGTGATCCAGGACAGACTGGCATCAACTGGAATAGCACCTCGGAGGTACAATTTGGACTCTATTGCGGCATTGTCTGGTGCACTTTGCAGTCAACGTCATAAGATACTCATTGATACAGGGTAGGAATCAAATTCTTTAACGTACATGGACAATTGCAAAAATATATGCTGTTGCACTTGTAAGCTTGCCTTAAAAATATCTCTGTTGGGGGGGGGGGGCGAGAAGGTTTAAGTCATGTGTCAAAATGTCAAGGCAAGCCCAAAAGGAATTAACCTAAAAGACCAGTTTCGTGTGTACATCACATATCAAAAATTAGCCGAGCTATAAGTGAGGTTGATCAAAATAATAAAAATTAACATGACAAGGTCCAAAGGTATTCAGTTCAATTTTGAGGTCAATAAAATTCCTTAAAACATTTTATAAACAGTCTGAGATTTATGATCACCTTCATATATATCCTTAAAATGTATATACCTCATGCGCTTTTTGCCTTCTTCCTGCTCAGCTGTTTGATTTTGTGACATATGACATATTAAATGTAATTGAAGTGCACAGAAGCAAAGGCATGACTAGATTGCAAACTTTATGTGCCAAATCAACTGGCATACCCTGGGCTACAACTTACATGATCAGCTGATTGGCCTACAACATACCATCACCTGGTGATGCTGACATGAATGCAAGGAGTCCAAAACCTCCAAATATTGTGTAAAAATACCAATATTATCAAAAATCTGTGACTTTTTGGCTCATTTTGACCTTTCTCACTCATTTCAGCATCACCAGCTAGATATTAGCTTCTTTACACACTCTGTGCATTAAATCACTGACTATCATATATGAAGTGCAGCTTCCCACATTTCATGTTTTCACCAAATCAGTGGAAACTAGTAACCAATAACTGAGAATGCATAAGCAAGTTTGCTAAACTTTTAATATTTAAACACATTTTCTCACTGTTTTTGTGATGAATCTACAAAATGATGATAGGAAGTTTCATATCAGGTATTTAAATGGTAAATAATATTTATTTAGAGATGATAAACAAGATTTGAAAAGTGAATGAAATTTTACATTGCCACAGGTTACTTCATCCAAACTGCCACCAGGTTCTTCTGCCTCATAGTGACATGTAAACACCAATACATCTTGTTTCTCTCTTTGACCAAATTGACTGGTAAATACTGATCTACAATACACTGGTATCTGATGATGCTGGGATGAGTAAAAATCTGAAAATTAGTCACAAATATTTGCTGCCATCATTTGGACCCCTGCCACTCATTTCAGCATCACCAACTGTTAGCACGTTGAATGTCAGTGTCTGCCAGTCAATTTGGTCAAGAATTGAAGAGAGCCATGTTTCTGAACCCATCCCAATCATAATCATCATTATTTTATCAAAAGAACTTATTTTCTGTCATTTAGTGACTGTTCTCTGTCTATAGTGCTGAAATAGCAGTAACATTGGCAATTCATGTATACTAATAAAGTGGTGTCAAGGACACATTCTGACTAGAGTCACTAAATGTTCTCTACAAATCACTGATTGACATTGAACCATCATCACTAACCCAGTGTTGAACATTTCTCAATTGGACATAACTTTGACAACAGCCAAATTTTTACAAACAATACAAACTGCATCAGGAAAAATTACTTTGTACAAATTGCTTGAGTCAGAATTCAAGTTAAAGAGTGCCCTTAATTTGTATTATATTAAATATGAGATCTGAAAAATCTGCACTTCACAACATATGTACAACAAGAATGCTTAGTAGCATAGTGTCACACTGCACTTGAGCTTATTGTTATATAGAGATAGATATCTAGCTGGTAAAATGAATAGTTAGTAGGAGAGTGAAAGAAAGAGATAGACAGATAGAGACAGGTAGACATAACAGTAAGTAAGATGGATGCTTAGAGTCTCCTACAATGTATTTTGGTTCAAATAATTTTGAATTTGGATGACTTTTATCAGACTATGGTGAAGACACTTTTTGTTAAGAAAAGGAAAAACATTGAAAAAAAAAGTTTGGAAAAAAAACATTTGTCTGAATTTGTAGGCCAAATCTGGTGTTATCACATTTTTTGGTTGGGGGGAGGGGGTTGACTGGGGTCAAAAAAGTCAAAGTTTGTTAGAATAGTCTGGAACACATTTTGGTTTTTGGAATTTTTGAAATCTGATTTCGTAAGTGGCCACAAACAAGGCAGCAATCTCTTACAATGCCTTTAAGTTCAAATAACTTTGAATTTGGATAACTTTTTGTTCTGGTGGGAACACTTTTTGTTGAGAAAGAATCTGGTGGGAACACTTTTTGTTGAGAAAGAAAATTGAAAAAAAAAGTTTGAACAAAAGGATTGGGCGAAAAAATGTTCCAGTCCAAATTTGGATCAAGCCAAATCTGGTGTTATTTTATTTTTGTTTGGGGGGAGGTGGTCCAGGATCAAAAAATCAAAGTTGCTCAGAATGGCCTGAAACACATTTTGGTTTTGGAATTTTTGAAATCCAATGAAATTTTCAAAATGTGGTAAGTGGCCACAACCAAGCAACATATATCCAAGCAACCGTATGCACAGACACCATAGCGACCACGTAAGTCACTTCACTTGTTGAGGCAGTAAAACAAAATGTAAAATTGGTGTTGCAAGGGATCTTATGCTACCCCTACTGACTGATTCTTGAATCAATAAGTGGATACCAGGTAGACTTAAACTCTCATGAACAGATCACAAAGGAGGAACTTTGATGTTTGATAGCCTGTAGTAACCATGCATACATCACATGATCAGCCCAAACCATAAAGGGGGTAAAAGTTACTCCATCAAAAAACTTTGACTGAGAGGGTTTGACAAAAAATCCAAAAAAGAAGTGTCCTGAATGGCTGATACGAAATTTCCAAAAACAATGGTATAAGTTGGTTTTAGTGTCAATTTAAACCTCCCAAAAATCAGGTGGTCCCTTGATAAATGCGTCATTTTGTTGTTTTCTGTTTGTGTCTCTTCAGTGATAGTTTTATAAGTTGTAGACCAGACTAAGTACATAAAACTGCCGTGCACTTTAATTTTAAAAGCCAACGTTAATTCCTACAATAATCGGCAGAATTGTGGCACATTAGTGATACACTTCTGACGTTGACAACACTTATTCGTGCCCTATTCTGGGAAAATATATCTTTATTGACATGTACATTTATCGTTAAATCTAATATTAGTTAAGAAGCAGATAGGTACATTTCCTCAATAATAATTAAATTTCGATTCCTGATCACAAACAGACTAACACCATGGAAATCCATCTTAAATTCATCTACAATACAAAAATAAAGCTAACCTGTGGAGTAAATAATATTGCATTTTTTCGCTGCATAAATTTAAAATGTGCACAAAATTGGTCATATTGATTTCAAACGATATGCTCAAGTTTCACTCTTGTGAACAAAACAACAGCTCACGAATCCTACGCATTGCAATTCAATTTAGAATCTTTGCCGACCTGTGACGGTTTTTTCCCAGTAAATCCGATCCACCGTGAATTGGTGTTCTTATTTTATCTCAATAATATTGACATTATAGATACCATTCTGATATGGCATTTAATTTAATATCTATTTGATGAATGCCTTTCCATTTTCATTTACACCTTTGTACACAGTTCATGGCAATTATTAGGACCTTTTTACATTGATGCAATTTCGATATCTTAAACCAATTTATACGATTTAATGAATAAATTCTAAGGCAGATGATAGTATGCATTTCAATAAAAATGCTCGTATGAACTGTTGGTGCGAGACTGTAACGAAATGACAAGATAAAACATTCAAATCACTCATCCTCGCAGCGTGAATTCGCAGGCAACAATTGCCTCAAACGCTCAGAAGAGCGCAAGATTTCTAGGATTTCCTGGATTGAACAAGTGTGTTCCTGGTACAGTGATGGGCAAGCAACGATATCGGTATGACAAAACTGTGGCCACCTACAGCACGCAAAGATTGCTGCAACCGCTCATCACTATTTTACATCTAGTTTTCTAGTTTTGACAAACCCCACATTACAGTCGTTTAACATCTGTGCAGCTGCAATATCGTTCATTAAAGAATCATTTCTCACAAACATTAAAGATTTCATGCTCACTTCAAATTTTCGATTTACCTTCATGGAAAATTTGAGGAAGAATAAAATTTTGTCCTCGTTTGAATTCGATGCACCTTGAATCGTCTGTCGTGTGAGATATCCTCACATTTTCTTTTGTTAATTTTACAGTTCACTTCTTTAATCTGATCATAATTATCGGTAGAAGTGCGTTTAAATAAATCAAATAAAGTAATGTTCCTAATGGTAAGTAATATTTATGATATCAACTGGGTGTATTGACAGTGTAATCTATTCTCAGTCATCTCATGCTGCTCCTCTGGCACTTGCGATATAGTTCTAGATATTTTGACAGATTTCTTCAAATTCTCAAGCCGTACTGCTTGTATTCGGGTTATCGAAGTTAGGAAACACAATGATGAATGAGTCTCTATGCAATTGTGAAGTAATCATTTTTCATATCAACAATTGGCACTGCCATTTGTTTTACTTTGATTCAAATTGGCTCACATCTTTGCTAAGTGTGTCACGAAATATTTCTGAATTATTCCCTGAAAGAAATGTTACCATGAAAAAAATTGAGTCCCATTTTCGGTGTTCTACAGACCGCCATTCTTTACCGTAGACCAGACTGAGAAGACACATTCTTACCTAAACATCCATGAGTTTCAAAATCAGGGCAATTTTTCAGTGTGACTGGTGTCGCAAGCCCATTTTTCAACCTTTCTTATTTGCCAAGAAATTAGAGATCATTCAAATCAGGCTATTTGAAAGTAATTCTTAAGAAGGTAGGTAAGTAAGTAGATGTGATTGAGAGAGGTAAATAACTAGTCAAGAACTCTTGAAAGAAGCACCTGTGTTGAGGATATTCTTACAAAGTGGACTCCACTACTGTGCAGTATACTTTACATAGTCAACATTACAACTGTGCAGCACAACACAGCCATCCTGGTAAACATGTGCAAAACACAGGGTATTAAGCAAATATACCCTCCAAATTGAACAAAATGCCCTTGCATGCATAAACAATACAATGCCAACTTTGCTGGAGAATACCTCGATACCACTCTGTGACAATGCAATAGAAATTACCCAGACATTTTCATTTGTTTGCGTTGGGATTTTCAAGTACAGTTTGCTACTTTCAAATGAGTCTATTTTCAATACTGTTAAAATTGTTTAATGGCACGAACGTTCGTATTTTTCTGATGTATTTTGGACTCTTCCAAAGACTCTTTCCACTTCAATACCCTGGGAGAGAAATAAACACATTCGAGGGTGGATAAACTAGCAGATGTAAAACTAGATCTGTACACATGGTCATATATTCTTCATCTTAGATTGATCTTGAAATTGATAACACATGGTATGGCGGTTGTACGCTTGATTCGGATATTTCTAGGAATCCAGGAATTCTGGCCACTGGTTGTTTTAATGCATGTTCTGATCAGCAAGATCGCTTCTGGACATGATGGAACTCACTGATTGGGTTTCTACAGCAACAAATATAAAACATCAAAGCCGTTTCTTGAAAGTAAATATCAAATACTTACGATTAGATCCACCACCAAACATCACTACCTACAGTGACACCTTGCGCTAGAAAAACCCAAGTCGTTTTATTAACAGAATGTGTTGTTACTTTCTTATACTACTTACTACATGTAATATTTACCAAAGAATTTTCCTATGAAAATAAAAAGATTAAAATTGCAAGACAATTGCCCGAGTTCTTAACGTCTTTTCAGTCACAATACTTCAAGACTCTCGAAACAGCTTTTCACAAACGTGCGTCCATTCACCTGTTGACAGGTGTTCTTTATCTTACACATTGACGAGTACAACTGTTTTTACTTACTAATAATATGTTTCGTTACGACGTATTGTCCCTTAATTCTAACATGTAGAAAATACTTTTCCGTGGTGATTCATCAAAGCTTAAAATTGTGCTGGTTATGGTTGATATTTAACCTTGATCTGAGAAGTGACCCCTGACCTTGATTTGGGTCAACTGACCTTTCCGATCCCAGCATATTTTTCTTTGAGTACTAAGCACAGTTCTGGAATCTGAAAACACCAGAAATACGAGTGCTACGTTCACAACCACCCGACAGCAACCTAACATAAATGATACATTCAAAATGATTTTAGAATGTGAAAGATGTGAAGATAGATAGACGTAAGAGAACGCTTTGGCCTGTCAGTAGTAAATAAAAGATTTTGAGTATGATGTATTGTCTCCAATGATTAATGACTTATGATTGTCAGTCAATATTCCCAACCAAGGATACAATATCATCTAACAATATCGCACTGCGGAAAGAAGAAGCTTTTTCCTCCCATAATGATTTGTGGCCGTAATGATGAATGGATCTCGGCGACAATCTTGAGTATTATGTTTGTCTCTTATCTATCCGCGGTCTTACATCATTAGAGCACAACTCTGTAAAAAGCAAAGATCTCGCGGACACAAGACATAAGCGACAGCGCAGCTTCCTCTTGGGTATAACTTTTGACAGTCTTACGGTTAGTTCTTCAGACATCTTGCCTTCATTTACTATAAACCCAGAGACTTAACAATGCCTTTGTGGTCATTTAGTCTGAAAGAGAATTCTTCAGGCTTTCTGCACTGGGGGCGACCAGTTCATTTGCACTGTACTAGATAACATGGTTTTCCCTTTTGAATTTCGTAATCTACTGTTACTAAATGAACTATACTCAGATAAATAGTACATGTCTCATGTATTTATCTGAGCAGCGACAGAACAGAATAGATGACACGCTGGTAACAGGCATTATTTGACAAAAAACTTCACTATCTGAGATCAAGTTAAATCCTTATTTTAATAGTTTCGTTCCACTTGACTGTCGTTTGGCTTGACATTTTCGCTTGATATAGAAAAATCAATATATTAAATGAACCTAAAATAACAGGACAGACGGTTTCTTATTGGTTAGACACGAAACATGTTTCAGATACCATCTTTACTTTTTACCCTGTCTAGTGTATATTAAAAAATACAATTACTCCGACTTTCAAGTTTGAAGAAAAAGGGAAGTTTCTTAATACCAATTGTTCTAAATTACATCTGTCCCACAATTGGCATTTTGAGTTTCTAAAGATTACAATAAATGTCATTAAAAGAGATAAATTTCAAAATGAAAATCTTTATTGCTTATTTAATAACTTTTTCTTTAGATGTCGTCGAGATGGTCATATGATACCTGGTAATATAGCAAATGAAATGTAATTTCACCATTGTAAAGACGAAATATTCCTTTCTACTTTTCAAGTGACGTTACTCAAAAAGGACTGCAGTAATTAATTACGCGGTAGTCTTTTTTATCTTAAATGTTTAGAAATGTAACTTTTAATTAAATTCTAAAGAGGCAGTACAATATGTTTCATTGCAGACATGAAAGTGTAAACAGCTGCTTCCCGACAATCCTGACTATTAAAGAAAGATTGGCTATTTAAAGCCGCCACCTTTTAAATCCAACTGAAGAAATTTGAAAAAGTCCATGACTTTTTCAGGTTTCCTATTGCATCGTTAATTTTTTAGTCAAGAGGGAACGTTGAGTCAACGCATATCATGAACTTTGTAAACTCTAAAAAAATGCGAGCTTTGCCTACCCGTCAGAAGTCCACTTGTACGCTTCACTCTCTGTTTTAATAGAACGACTAAATACGTCGACTTTCTCTCCAACCATAAACGCTGAATAAAATCCAACACCAAACTGACCAATGATGTTCCGATCCATTGGTTGTCCACCCTTAACTTCTTCTAGAAATGCCTGGAAGAACAATTTCATATTCATATTGGAATTACTTTAGCAAATATTATATATTCAGACAAGAAATGAAATGAAAGCTTACAAAGTCCCATGGAATCAAATATATGATATACACTGACTTTGCGGGGACAGAGCATTAAATTTACTTTGTCCATTTTACCTTAGATCCTGATCTCGCTATTGTGCCGAGGTTTGATATCATCTCATCTTTCGTCATACCAATACCAGTGTCCTGCAAAATGTCAATGAGGAGTTGGAAAATTGAAAGTAACAAAACACGGTACACGGTGCCACATGAAATCACCACGAAGTAGTTTTCTTAGTAAACGTAAAATTATATATGCATTGTACAAAGCCTGTTCTTAACTAAAATTTCCTAAAATTGGGACAAGACTTTTTCTTGGGCCACAACCACATGTAAAATTGAAAACAGAACCAATGACTGACTCCCTGGGCCTTAAAATTATTGGTGGTTTCAAACTAAAACGAGCAAAAAGTTTTATGTTTTTTTTAATCAACAGTATCTAATACTGACGGTGTCAAGTGGTGAAAACAGGATTTCCAGAAGTAAATTTCGTGAAATTCGTAACTTTGATATAACCTTGGTAAATAAATGTGAAGGCAATCATAAACATGTACCAATTTGGGGCTTCATAATTCGGATACTGTGGTATGCATTAAAATACTGGGGGAGGTTAAACGGTGACCAGTATAATGCGTAAATAATGAGAAGCGGTGACAAGTTATACAAGAATGACACACTCCTTCTGTCAATATGACACGCCTCATCATCTGATCTCGCACCATACACAATCCATTCAGACTTGCGTTTTGCAGTGGCAGAGACATCAATTTGAAGGTGTGATGCAAGGGAGTTAAAGTGTTGTTATTTCACTTTCACATTCACTAGATCCCCACAATTTAAACAAAATTAATTGAATGTACAGCGCGGTAAAGGGGTAAAACTCAAAAAAGGGTCCATGATGTCAATGTTTACTACTGGTGTACGTTACATGGTCTTCGGCGAAATTATTCAAAGTTCGTCAATTACAGTTCAATTACATTTCAAATCAATATTCCTTTCGAACCGAACATCTTGCGCGAGTATTCACTCACATAAATACGATAGAATGAGTGACAGTTGAAAACACGAGGTTTCACGTGGTAAGAGTCACAGAAAAGGGAAAAATGGCAAAGAATTTCGTAATGTTCACGGCTTGAGTGCTGTCGTTGAACCTGATACATAGGTGCAGAAGTCAAGAAGATCTCAACTCTATCAAGTATCTTTGGCTTTTGTGCCGCATTTGTCCCTTTAAAAAAAACTTCGCTATGTCAGGCCATCAAAAGTAGCTCCAGAAAATCAACTTTTGTGTACAAAAGGTGCATTGAGAATTGCGCGGTGTTATTCGTTGTAAGATAAACATTGTATAAGATTTAGTGGAAATAGTGGCAGTCTTATGTTACCAGTTTGTCTGCTCGAGTCTATTCACAAGAAAGCACTTCACAAACAGGGCCGCACAATTTAGAATTCAGGCATGCAACTTTTGTAAATAAGTTTTTGATACAATTTGTTCACTATTTGTCACAAATGTAACTGATAAATTAACTTGTCAACTCTCAAAACGAATTCTGCACACAATGTGAACCTGTCGTGAATGAAATAAGAAGTATTTCTCCTGATTGTTTGGTCTTTTTCTTGCAGAAAAAAAAACAGTGACTGGGAGAAATACAATTAGGCCCACTGTACAGTATTTTTCACAGCGATTACCAGAATTTTCTTTTACAACGCCTTTTGTAAATTTCACTTCACATTTACATTTTCTTAATGCGCAGCTGTGTTGTGTTGTGTTGTTGCGGTTTTGTGGAGACATTTCGTTAACCTTAATTCCTATTTATTAGATAATATTATGTGGGGTGGGTAGAATCATGTGGATCTTGTAAATATTGTAGTCAGTTACCTGAATTGTGAACGTTTTCTTATTGTCGTCCGTGGCGATGTGTATCTCAAGTGGCAGATCACCCTGCTGGATGTGGTCGCCCTTTGCCTGCACGTACCGCAGCTTCTCCAACGCATCACTTGCATTGCTGATCAACTCTCGAATGAAAACCTGAAAAAAAGGTGAAAGATTTTTTTGTTTATAACGTCTACTAATTAATGAAGAAAATCCATAATTGACATGCAAAATTATTACACGCTTCTGCTCACACACTCATCATGATAAATCAGTCGGCGGTGGTAGATTGACCTTAGTTTCAAAAGGATATTGCAGGGAACCAAAAAGGAGTATGGGTGACCAGAAAATGAAGTACAAGTGACCAAAAAATCGACTACTGTCCACAAAATTGAAAACATACAGGCCTAACAACCTTAATGGAATTAATTAACAGGAATATTTATTTTCACTTCAGGTTCTTTAGTTCTACAAGTTGTTTTTTTTTCCAACTTAACTTCTTTTTTCACTTTACGGTTCCTATTTCTCTTTTTCTTTCCAAGTGAGTACACAGAACAAAAGGGGATTTATTCCATATATGGAAGAAAACGTGAGATGACACCACTCGGACAAAGTGAACACAGTAAGGGGACCGCGCAGAGGTCAGTACGTGAAAATGTCCATGGGTCATTCAGGCAGTCAGTCCACAGTGATTGATTACCCCACGCACTGATGACACCAGCTACTGTCTCGATAATGTGCCACACGATTCGTGCCTGCTGTACACTAGATTAGGATAAATGCCTTTCGCATTATGGTCCAGCCAATCAACATAACCCTCTCTCGAGGTTTGGGACACTCGTGATTTCCCGCTTGTCCTAACCTTTCAGACCACACCACAAGTCACCCTCAAGACGAATACAGTTACAAAGAAGACATTGTTAAGACAATTCTAAACTAACAGTTGTTTGATTAAAAACTATGAGTGGCTATACTTCAAATGAAGTTTGACTGCTGCAAATTTTCCACGGGCAATGAAATTTTGGGGATTCCGCAAATAAAGAAAATGTTTGATGTTTCTTCTTTACTACAATTAAAATATTTATTATCTTGTCGCTTTCCAAACACTTGCTGAAAACAAAAAAAATTAATTATCAAAACTAATTATCTTTCTTACATCTGACGTGTTTTCACCTGTGCGTATTTAATTTCGCTTTTCTTTTCAGCACCCACAAATTGTCACGATTTTTTTCGTATCAGATGTAATATGAGGCACAGTTAGCTCAAGTGGCTTGTCACTCGTTACTTTGAAAGCCCCAATTCAACTTCGGTTAATTTCAAAAACGAAGACAATTGCAAGACCTTTATTTGACTGTTCTTCTCCCAGAAATCTGCTGATTACATTCACTCCCTGTCACATTGCTTGTTGACATCACTTCTTTGCGGCATCCATATTTCACTGCAATTATTAAATACTACAAGGCTTGGCAATGCTTGTTACTCAATACTTAATTAATTCTGAACGTGCCTGTTTGGCAAAAACAGTCGCACAGTCATTTACAACATGGTTCGCCATTTCTTTGTCGAATTTATTACAATTAGATAACGGGTGTCATCACACTGAAAGATGAGGTTCATCGCCAATAATTCTGCCTATTGTGAGAGGTATTAAACCTGTAAATGACTCCCATTTATTCCGAGTTGAATAACAACAAGGAACAGATTGAAACTACGATATCTCTTGATTCCATTGTTCAAGAATTAGCACAGCAGCAACCTCCACCTATCATTATATACCTACTTTGCATTCACTACGTATCGTTATTATCGCAGCAGATAAAATTTATTATTCATCCAATTATTCTCAGTCATGATTTAAAAAAAAAAGGCACTATGCAGTGTGCACATAAACAGTTATGTAGTAATTACAGCATCGTCGAAACCCAATATCAGGGAATTGTATATGTTCGTCATGCTTTTCAATTTGACTGCATTTCAACGGCTTCATTGTCGTTTAACTCTTTCAGAGGCCAAGCACACTAATCGACACTTTCATACCTTTGGACACTTAAATGGCTCTAGCTCCTTTAATATTCATCATAGAGACCTCTAATAGCCACCAT
>JBCAUG010194991.1:0-19484 GCA_038406175.1 Haplosyllis leylae | reverse complement strand
ACATTAAATAAGAAGAGAATGTGTGGGGAAATAATTTGAATTAAGTGGAACTTCGAATTAACCGTGTTCGAATTAACTGTGCCCAACCTGTAATTTTAATAGCGTATTGGTGGTATATTTTGCAGCTTGCAATGTTTCACCTTTCACCAAGTGGGATTTTGAACTAAAGTTTTTCATGAATGAGTTTGTTATAGTCGATAAGATGGCAACATCAAAAAAACATGCAACAGGTGTTGCAGCATCTGTCATATTTTTACTCACTCGATCTGTTTGAAGTCCTGAAAGCAATCTATTTGGGTTCTTTTGACCCTTGAGAGGCTCTTCTCCTTTGGTTACTCTCATATTTTCAGTACACCAATGATATGCTAGCATCAATGCATACCGTTGATTTTGCATGATGGTTATCTTGCTAGCAATAATTAATATTGAGTTATCAGTTACTTGCAATATCACGTTGCTGTATATTGCTTCTGAAATGTGTTACATTGTGCTTACGGATGTAAATTGATTAAGTAAACTGAACTCCAACGATTATTATGTTACACGTTGCAGACTGTTTATATTATTTCAGTGCACACTAGTACTGGACAGTTGGTCTCAATTGTTTTGTTTGTAGAGAGAAAAAGACAGTTTTCCTGTTGACAGTGAAAGAAAATCAGACAAGATGGAAGAAGTGTGCAAAAACTATGTAATGCAAATTGATGAATTGAAACAGTGTGTCAAGGAAGAGGTCAGTGCGTTTTTAGATGTTATGCTGATCTTCAGTAGGAATTTAAGTTTATCACTAGGTAAACTTAAATGTCCTCACAGCCAATTGCTATGTATTGTTTTGTTTGTAGAAAAAAAAGCTGATATCAAAAGAGATTATGATGGTTGAATATCAACAGAAGGAAAATAATTATGTAGTGCAAATTGATGGTTTGAAACAGTGCCTAGAGGAAGAAGTAAGTCGATGTTAATGCAGTACCGATTTCCAGCACTAGTTGATTAATTCAGTTTTACATGGTAGAATTGTTTTATTTACAGAAAGGAAAGGTGAAATTAAAGAAAGATTTCGTCGCCAATCTTCAACAAAGAGAGAATATTCACGTGGTAAAAATTGAGACATTGGAAAGGTGTATTGAGGAAGAGGTCAGCGTAGAATATCTCTTGAAAGTGACCCCTGTCGAATTTGGCAGCTTATTGCTATGTGCTATTATGTATCCGAAAATTACCTATTAGGACACATTGCCCTGGCACAAACATAAGGCATGGACTTGTTGGGGAACATGTTCACTAGTACTATTTGTTGCAGAACATTTATGTAGGTTGGGGTGTCCCCGCGAACAGCCTGCTGTCCCGGGACATAATGTCCTATGATTTCTGGACGGAGGTCACAACGGGTATCCGTGTGAAGGGTTTCGCACTTTAACGTATTTTATTATTATTGGTTCATGAGTGTGAGCTTTCTTTTGCTCTGTCCTTAATGTTTTTATTTCCATTCCTATTTTCAGAATAAAAAACTTCAAGAAAAAATAGAAATCAGTAAATTACTGGAAAAGGATTTAGCTGGCATGGTAAGTCGTTATGGTGCAGATTTGACTCAGTTTAAATGACACTGAATTAGAACATTGCCTTTTTTCAATGGTGTTAAAATGCCTTTTGCAATTTTCAGAATAAACAAATTGAAGAGAAGGAAGAAATCGGTAAACAGCTGAAAGAGGTTTTGGCAAAAATGGTAGAAAATTATGGCATAGCTTTGTAATTCAGTCGTACTCTATATAAATGGTACTAGATTGGGTACTAGATTGGAGCATTCCACATCTTAAATGTCAGGATAAAACCTTTGTGTGTTTCTTTGCGTTTTTTAGGATAAGAAGGTTCAAGAAAAAGATAATGAATGTACACGGTTGATACAGGAGTTGAATAATGTTGTAAGTAGTTGTGGTGTGGTGTATGTACTTTTCATTCTGTTTTACTTACTTGGACTGGTTCCCCGTTTATGATACTTTATTTTTTCCTTATGACTCTCAGAAGATGAAGAATCAAGAAAATGAAGATGTGAGTACACAGCTAAGAGAGGAATTGGTTGAAGCAGTAAGTAGCTGGGGTGTAGCTTTTAGTTTTACTCTTTTAAATGGGTATTTATTGCAACATTCAAGTTTGACCACCAAATTTAAACAACGCCTTATCACTTTTCACGGTGATATTTTACAGGTTTGGGTGAATGAGTACGAAAACTCTGTATTTTTCATTGTGATTTTTCAGAAAAAACGGCTCGAAGAAAAAGAATTTGATTTCGTTGAGGCAGTAAATAGTTAGGGTGCCTTTATACAGCTTCTCATTGGAAAATTCAAGGTTTACCACGAACTTTAAACAATGTGCTTTTTCAGAGTAAAGATCTTCAAACAAAAGAAGCCATGCTTGTACAGCTGAGAAGGGACTTTGACAACACTGTAAGTAGTTGAGGTCTATCTATGTAACTTTGAATTGGCACTTCCTTTGGGAAAAAAGAACAATGCCTTTGCATTATTGATTTCATTTTGTCGGATGAATAGGTTGAATAAGTTGTATTTTTCATGTGCTTTTTTCAGAATGAAATCTTTCAAGCAAAAGAATCTATGCTTGTGTAGCTGAGACAGACTTGGATGATGCTGTAAGTAGCTGTGGTATATGTAGCTTTAAATCAGTTTGTTAACTTTGAAAGGCAATTTGTTTCCGAACATGAAACAACTGTGGGTTTTTTTTCAGAAAAACTGTGTGACAGAAAAAGAAAAGCGCATTAGACATGTGACACAGGATTTGAATGAAGTGGTACGTTGTTGGGGCGAATGTAGTTTGGTGCAATATTCAGCCCATTTAAATAACACTTTTTGTGAATATTCCTGAACAATATCCGTGATATTTCTTGTTGCCATTTTAGAAAAACCAGATTAAAGCAAAAGAAGGACTCAACTCCTGGCTGACACAGGAATTGCATGAAGTAGTAAGTAGTTAAAGATGCATTGAATCAGTTTTACAGAAAGGCACTTCGCTCGAGAACATTTGCAACGAACATGAAGCAATACCTCTGCATAGGTGATTGTAATTTTTCAGAAAAACAATGCTACAGAAAAAGAAGTACGACTGTATGTAGTTTAGTGTAGTTTCAGTGACACTTTTTGAGCAAAGAACATAGAAGAATACTTGTGATATTTCTTGTTGCCATTTTTAGAAAAGACAAGCTACAGCAAAAGAAGAACTCAGCTCACGGCTGACAGAGGAATTACATATAATGGTGAGCAGTTAAGAATGCAGCTTGAAATCCGTTTTACTCCCATTGAAAAACAATTCCTTTGGGAACATTGCAGGTTTACAACAAACATGAAGCAATAGCTTTTCATTGGTAATTGTTATTTTTCAGAAAAAAAGTGTTAAAGAAAATGAAGAACGACATAGACAGTTGACAGAGGACTTGAATGATGCAGTACGTTTTTTGGGTGTATGTAGATAAATGAAACTTTTTGGGCAATAGACATGGAACAATACCTGTAATATTTCTTGCTTTCATTTTAGAAAAGACAAGTTGCAGCAAAGGAAGGACTCAGCACACAGCTGACACAGGAATTGCATGAAATAGTAAGTAGTTAACAATGCAGCTTCAAATCAGTTTTACTCCAATTGAACGGTACCTCATTGGAACCTTGCAATGAAATAAAACTACGCATGTTATGTTTTGGTTGCGATTTTCAGCAAAGACAGCTTAAAGACAAAGAAGAACTCGCTTCACGGCTGACACAGGGCATGGTTAATGCAGTAAGTAATTTATGTGTAGCTTTCAGTTCCCCCGTTAATATAAAACAATGGCTTTTATTTTGTCAAGTATAATTTCTGCAGTTTCGTAATGCTATGACATTCCAGCATCACAAGGGGTGTGCCAATCAGAAACATCCTACTAAGGTCTGATAAGATGTTCTGTGACATTCAAGTAAACAGAAAACAAGTCATTGGTCATTGGTCATCTTTTGTATAAAATTGATTCGAGGGTGTTTCTAATTTGCACACCCTTGTCACAGAACAAGATGTTTCAGGATAAGACATCAATTTCATACAAAATTACTTTGTTTACTTGAATGTCACAGAACATCTTGTTTGAACACCCTAGTAATGTCATCATGTTTACTTGAATGTCACAGAACATCTTGTTTGAACACCCTAGTAATGTCTGATGACAAGATGTTCTATGACATTCTGGTATGTTGTCATCTTTCATATGAAATTGATTTGCTTTATCTCGAGGAGTTTCTTATTTGCATACCCTTGTCACAAAACAAGATGTTTCAGGATAAGGTCCCCTTGTTGAGTGTCCACAGCATACCTGCTAGGGTGTTTCTAATGTATGGCAAGACATGAATTAAGTCCTAAAACAAGATGTTCATTACACTACCACATTTGACAAGATGTTCATTACACTACCACATTTGATCTTTTGGGAAAAAAAACAGGCTGAATTAAAAGAAAGAATAAATAGACGTTTGAACCAAGACTTGGTAAACGCTTAAGTTCAGCTATATGCAGCTTTGATTTTTCCCCTTTTTCGATTGGACCATTCCAAGTTTACAATGAGCACAAAGGAACACCTGTGAATTTTCATTGTATTTTACGACAAGGACAGGCTCAAGAAAGTGAAGGCCGAAAGAGGACTTGTTGAAAACGATAAGTAGTTGAGATGTGAAAAATAACACTATGCCTTTGCAATTGTCAGAAAATAGTAACTACACAGATTAAAAAGGGCCTGGCCGATGCGGTAAGTAGTTAACTTTGATTTTGTGATTTTGACGCAATTTAACGGAGCTTCGTGTGAATACTCCAGGTTTATGACAAAAAGAAAGAACACCTGTGTATTTATTGTGATTTTCAGGAAAGACGGCTTGAGGAAAAGGAAGAAAATGTTAAACAACTAAATCAGAAGTTGGTTAAAGTGGTACGTTTAGTATATTGTACGGTAATAAAAAGGACAGGCTCAAGAAAGTGAAGGCTAAAAGAGGACTTGTTGAAAGCAATAAGTAGTTATTTATTGATTTTGATGTGAAGAATAACGCTATGTCTTTGCAATTTTCAGAAAGGAGAAACTATACAGATGAAAAAGGACCTGGCCGACACGGTAAGTAGTCTGACACGGTAAGTAGTTAACTTTGATTTTGTGATTTTGACGCACTTTTAACGGAGCTTCATGTAAATACTCCAGGTTTACGACGAAAAGAAAGAACACCTGTGTATTTATTGTGTGATTTTCAGGAAAGACGGCTTAAGGAAAAGGAAGAAAATGTTAAACAACTAAAACAGAACTTGGTTAAAGTGGTACGTTTAGTGTATTGTACTATACTTAGACGCCGCTTCCTTGGAACATTCTAGGGTTGCAATGAGCAAAAAATAACATTTGAAAGCAACTCATTTCAGAACAAAAATCTTGCAAGGCAAGAAAAGCTTGACACATTTCTGAAGAATAAGTTGATGGATGCGGTAAGTAGTTCATATGTAGCTTCGATACAAAGTTCGACTACATTACCTGCACATCATTGTGGTGTTTCGATTTACAGCAAGTAACCCATGTCCATTTTGCATTGCAATTTTCAGAATGAACACCTCAAGTGTGAAGGAAAGAAACTCGGAAATCTACGAATTAGCTTGTCTGAAGTTGTAAGTGATATGTTGCTTTGGGGCGGGCGGCATTTCATTGTTACAAGCAAAAAAGACATGGCTGTTTAATTTTTATTTCCAGGAGGAAAAACTTGCACAGAAGGGAAAATGTATCACAAAGATGGAAAAGGACTTTCGTGACCTAGTAAGCAGTTCAGATGAATATTACATGCAGTTGTGCTTACTTTAGATAACACTTTAGATTACACTTCTTTGAAGAATTACCCATGTGTTTCCCCATTGTTGCTTTTAGAAGAAACAGGTCAAAAAGAAGGAAGAAATGAATGTACGACTGAGAAAGGATTTAGATAATGTGGTAAGTTATGGAGATTATACTTTAATCAGTTTAGCTCCATTTTGACATCAATTGATTTCAGCATTCCAGGTTGACACGTTTAGTAAGTGACGCTTTTTACGTTGTGATTTCCAGAAAAAACAGGTTGAAGAAAAAGAGGCAATGCGTCAAAAGCTGACGCAGGATTTGATTGAAGCGGTAAGTAATGAATGTTATCGTTGATTTGATTTAGCGTTGACATGTCATTCACTTCTGAATTCTAGGCTTTACAAAGTGACGCTTATCCTTTCTCCATTTTGATTTTCAGAATAAAAAAGATTCACAGCTGAAAGACAAGTTGGCCCAAGCAGTACGTGGTTGAGCAATATCTTTTGACGTGGTTGAGCAATATCTTTTGCCTCTATTCAGCAGTTTATTAGTACATTAA
Organism: Haplosyllis leylae; assembly: GCA_038406175.1. Lineage (NCBI taxonomy): Eukaryota > Metazoa > Annelida > Polychaeta > Phyllodocida > Syllidae > Haplosyllis > Haplosyllis leylae. The sequence continues at coordinate 13,104 of JBCAUG010194991.1, read as the reverse complement.
CATTTTTCGTTGTGTATTTCTTATTGATTTTTTTTTTGCAGAATTCGAATGTAATGAAGAATGGTGAATTAGCCAATAGACTTAAAGCAAAACTGGCAGAAGTAGATAAGAAGGTAATAAGCTAATGTTTATATGAGTTGTTCCGGGACAAAATGTACCAGGATGTAATGACGTTATGAGGCAGTTTGTCCTTGTTCTAGAACAGGATATATTGTGGCGAACACTCCTCTGACCATATTAAAAGGCGTTTTATTTTTCAGTACAAAAGGCTCAAGAATATGACATAGCCACAAATGCAACCTTGTGAAGTGATGGACTTTAGGGAGCTGAACCTGTACTTCAGATATTATTTGCTTGACTAACTTTATTGCACCGTCCAGTTGAGACACCGGTTTTTTAACTCTTTATTTTTGGGAACTATGTTGTTCCGAAATATTTCCTGGATGGTAAGGCATCATGTTTCTATTCCTGTACAAACATATTGGATAGTATAAAGAAAAGAATATTTTTATGCACTAGTCAAAGATGTGACAAGTGTTGGAACGGAGGTGATTTATTTATGCATTTACATGTATCTACATTTTATTTATTATACAATTGTTCAGTTTAAAAGAAAAGATGTTTAAAAATCTGAGATAGTTCGTTGTTTTTGTTTAACTTTTGCCAGATACTCTCAATGTAAGGAACAGAAATGTTGGAGACGTTTTCGGAAAGCATAGAGTTCAAATAAGACGGGGGCCGCAGACCGCCCCCACTCCTCAATAGATTGCGAAGTCTGATTGTTAAACTCCCAGGTCATTCAGAAATTTTACTGCATAATGCAATTGAAATCTGTATCACAGTTGAGCTCCTAATTTAACCATAATTCAAAAAAAAATTAATAAAATTGCGCGGGAAAATTTTCCCGGGACATTCTGTACTATTGTTATTGTGGCAAGGTGGCACTGCTACTGGAACATTTTGTTCTGCACATGCCGTGACCCCATTTTGAATTTTAAAATCATGGAGGAAACACCACGATTTTGTCTTCTTGTTGGTAAAGGAGACAAACATCAGTTAGTACTGGTAATACTTTGAGATCTTCTTTTAAAGTTAATGATATATATATGTATTAATTTATATGTAAAGTATGTAGATCCACTCACGATGGAGGTGCAAAGAAGGAAATCCGTTAGCATTTTTTCGTGGTTCTATTTTCATTTGTAGATCTATTTCTCATAGGGTGAATGAAACATTTTGTCAGGTAGAATTCAGTGCATTGCGAGAAATTTTGTTTTAGAGATGTCAGTTAAGAGTATTCAGATAAGATTGTAAATGCATTTGTATTGTGACATTCTACGTAACTCTAACATGTGTTTTTTGTAGTGTTACAAATTGTCCCGCAAAATGAATGTCTATTTATCAGGACAATCTACCGGTATATGGATACAAATTTTGTTTTATGGCTACGATTGGAGAGAATTTACGTTAAATGTAGAAACTTGACCACTGGTGTGTTTTGACAGGCTATCTAACTCAACACGAGCATTATTTTTTTTAAAAATCTTTCTTCCCACAAACTTATAAGTAGTGATACAAATTGTCCCAAGACATGAATGTTTAATTCCCAGGACAATTTGTACGGATACACATTGTTCCGTTCCATGGCTGTGGTTGGCCGAGAAAGAGAATAAATCTGCATCTTCTTAAGCTAACATTGCCGGCTTTAACCCCTGTCCAGTCATTGTAACTATATTTTTTTTCTTTATTTTAGAAATATAGTGTTAAGTTGCATTTTGTTTCCTGAAATTAAACAACTGTTGAGTTTACATGTGTACTCGAAGATATTTCTAACCCTTTTCAATGCGTGATCTATCTTGGATGGTCATTGCATTTTGAATATATAGTTAATTCCGTCAATGTGTTCGGTAGTACAGTATAATATTCTCATATATTGATTTCGAAGCTTTTCTGTGATTTAGTCCCGTATTTTAAACTTTTTACAGATATTGTCTAAAGAGGGTAACAGATACACCTACAGAGACGCTCTGAAACCATCCCAAGGCGTATGCAGATCTTTATTTCGAGGGAAGATTAAAACATACCCCTGGCAAGGAATGGACTTCCTACAGTACTGGAATGAAGAAATTCAGTATGTGTGTGAAAATCATCGTAAGGTCGCAGACAGAATTCGTTTTATAGATAAACATACTAGTGCGTATTGTAAGAGACATTTCACATTTAAGATTAAAGTATTGTGACTAATTGCTTGCAGAAATGAGACCTCATTTTTGATGAGGGAGGAGTTAGAAGGCACGCTAAAAGTAAGCTTTTGTGATTTGTTTCTTTTGTTAGTAATTTGTTTATCTTGATGAAAACTAGTATGCATTGATGTTTGATTTGTGCATTGTCTTGATCAGATAATGAAAGAAGAGACCAGCAAAGCTGAAGATAATTCGGAGGATGACAGTGAAGTTGAAGAGGGGGCGACTGAAAATGACCACAGTGAAAATCAGGTTAGTAAATACTGTTTTTTTTAGAGAGTTGTGGCGTTTTGGACGAAATATGTAAGCAGTGGACTGAAAAGAGGAAGTAAAAGAAGTTAAGACTTGTGTTTTAAAAAATTGTAAACTCCAAAGTCATTGAACAATATATCTTTTGTACTGGTCATTATTTCTGTTAAAAGGGAGCGGAGGATGAGAGCAATGCTGAAGAAGATGACGGTGAAGATGAGGGTAAAGATGACGACAATGAAAATGGGGTTAGTAAACACTGGTTTTCTTGAGAGAGTTGTGGGGGTTTGGCAGAAATATGTAAGCAGTGGACTGAAAAGAAGAAGTAAAAGACTTGTGTTTTAAAATTCTAAACTCCAACTCTCACTCGTTTAATTTCTTAAGCATTTACAGGTACATTTTTATCCGGATGTGTCGCAACACCCTCTTTCGGAGTTGATGTTATTTTGCACTTTTCATTATCTCTGTTCATAAAGTCAGTATAAACAAGACTGCTTCACACAAAAAAGTGTAGTCTATGCTGCTTAAAAGTTTCCACAACTACCAATGGCAGTTTTTAAGATTAAACATTAAAGTATTAAAGAACAGTGTGAAAACTTCTACATGTGAAACCCGTCTATGTATTGATCAGCAAATCAAAGAAATTCCACCATGTGGTCAAATTGTACTCTATTGTATGTGTATAATCTGTTAAAAACACACTTAAAGGAAACCCCAACAGCACATAGCTGGAAATTACTTGCATGAAATAGCATGAAATTAAGGAATTATACTGAAATAATCTTCCACATCACTATCTTGATTACTTTTCACAGCTTAGGAATGAATTTGTAATAATTACAAGTGATTGATCAAGATTACTTTTGGATGAGACAGGAAGAGTTGGAATCTAAAAAATGAAGTCAGGAAGACTTAAGAATTTATAATAGAGATTCACACTTTGTTGAACCTACACATGGACAATTTACCACATTTAGTAAATTGAGTAAAATTAAGGAAAATTAAGGAAGAGGAACTAGAAATGTAATCATCTTGATGTGATACAGCAACTGGCGACATTTGCCGCAACTGGATGACATTTGATCAAGCTGAAACCCCATTGTGGGGATGCAAGTGCGAATATTGCCAAAATTTCAGAAAGATGCGGACAATCATGATTGCAACAGGTTTTACAGGTATCCCCAAAAACATGCTGATTCAATTGAAATTGCTGATTCGATTGAAATTTCATAGTGTCCGTTTCTAAGTGACAGTAATGAAAATGTTGAAGAGTGAGAGTTGCCCCTCTCAGGGGAGATGGGCCTGCACAAAAAAAATGGAACACACATGGAAATATTTCAAGAATATTTGAAAAAATTAGATAATATGCCGTTGCACTAATTTAATAAGCTCTGCCAAATGCAGCTGGGCCGGGTTTTGTTTGTCCATGACTTTTCGAAAAGTCTACATCCAAGACGAAGTGTCGGGGCCTCACTGGGACCACGAACACTGGAAGACAACGGAGTATTTTGAGGGTAGATTAGAGGGAAGAATAACTATGAAAATTTCAAACATACCTGGTAAAGAGGAGGATAAAAATCTTCAGGAGAGAGCTTGTACTGGCTGTATATAAGTGGGGCATCTGGAATAGGAAAATCAATATTATTGTATTTCCTGGCATGCAGAGTGGAATGTCACGATTCATTTATCCTTTACAGTGTCACAGGAGATGTAGATCCTTAACAGGCAGGAGTTCATTTTTTGAGAGTCTCAGGTCAGATTCACTCAGGCTTAGTAAATCTTTCCCAACAACAACCAACACAGCAAGATCATACCTGGTGGATCCTCGTCATTTCCAAACTTTTTTCAGCCTGATTTTAAAGCTCAGTTTATTCAGCCTGATTTTAAAGCTCAGCATGTAGGTTTAAAAATTTAGTTGGGGGAATTGTTCTTGAACCTGATTTAATGTTAAATGAAAATAGAGTGGGTATTTCATCAAATAATGTTCTGGCTAGGAATGGGAAGTTTGTAGAGACACACTTGAAATTAATGCAATAACTACAAGACTGGTTTGATCAGTCCAAGTCAGCAGTGATTTTAGACACATTACATGTGGTTCCCATAGCTCAGATGAGATATTTAGAGGAAGAGTTTATATTCTAGTCTCCAAATTGGTGGTCAATTTAGTCAACAAGCAAAATCTGTATTCAAGGCAATTAGATGTCAAACACCAGCTTACAATCCAGTGACAACTTTGTGAGCATATAAACATACTTCAGATAGCAATAAATGACCAGAAATCAAAGTCACACAACAACAAGATAGCTGCAAGGCAAAACATCTAGGACCCTCACAAATCCAGCCAGTCCCAAGATATCCATCCCAGCTACAATTCCTTCTCCCCCACCATTGCCATCGAAGGATTTGCTAGTGGCTACCCAAACCCAAGGTATTACTGAATCTCCCAGTGCCAAGTACCAAGTTTGACCCCAGAATAAGTAAACCTACCTCTGAATTGATTACTAAACAACGACCCAAGCCACCAGTCCCTCCAAGAAAAACACTAGGGTTAACACCTCATGTTGATGTTATCTTGCCAGATCCACCTCTAGATTCACCTTAAAGAGATAAGTTAATATAGACAGTTGTAACTCCCCAATACAGTCTGCAGGACCCCCTATTCCACAGGCTTCTGCCCAGGATAATCATTATGGCACTGAAATGGAATCAGCATAACATAACATTTCCACACTTTTTTACTGCTGTGACTGATATTTTTATAAGTCCTGTATTTGATCACTGTATGTATACACTAAATGAGTTTGATATTTATAGGGAAGATCTACCTTACCCAGGAGCTTAAACACTTTTTGAATTGGATACATTACTTCCAAAAAGTAAAAGAATCTATTGAAAATCAATCATCCAGTAAGAAGTGAATCTTGATTACCAGTAACCTGAATGCAATACATAACCAACTGCAACTGCAAGTTTACAATTTTTATCAAATAATTTAAATAATTTTAGAAAATAGTAGATATTAAACAAAAAAAAATCCATTTCTTTCAGTTTAGTGATGTGTATCATGGTGGACATTAATGAAGGACTTTATCATTTCATAGAATGTAGAGATTGTACTGCTATCATTTCCATAGATGCAGGTTAGTTTGAATCTTTGCATTTTTTCTAATGCTTTCTAATAATAATAATAATAAATTTCAATCTAAAAATTTATGTTATATTTTAGAACTTCACCAACTACTTCTAAACCCTGATAACATTTTTACCACATTAAAAGATGGACAATGTGGAAAATCAGGTAAATGTACTTACTTGTTTTCCTGGGATCTGACCATTGGTAGTTCAATTTAATTCTGATTAACATTCATAAGATTAGTTGTTTTTGTTATTTTTTAAAACCAGGTGAAAAGTTATAATGTATTACTGAATGAGGGAAAAATACACTTCAAATTTATTGCTGAAACTCACGTAATTTGTAATACCAAACTACTACATCTGCAACCATTAGAACACAAAAAGAATTGTGATCAGGTGCCAAAAAATATAGTGAAAGGTGTCATAAATGGTGAAATATTAATGTTAATGTACTTTTTGTTAACCAACTTGTGCATTATAATACACAAACCTAAAGGTGTGAAATAAATGTTCTATTCTTTTGTACTAATAATAGTGATGCATGCATGAAAATGAATTACTACATGTCAATTTTTCAATCCAATGAATTAATAATAAAATAATTTACAGAGCAGGTTCTTGCAGATCTTGATGTATTTGTATAACTTGCAGTTGAGAAATGTATTTGTATAACTTGCAGTTGAATATTTCTCAAATGTGCAGGCTGATTTCTGCTTTCATTCCTCACAACATTCCACTTCATTTGTATCCACATATAACATTTCATACAGACTTTCACTATTCCAAAGGTTGGAGGAAAGGTTGGAGGGAATTGGGCAAAAGTTATGGATAATATAAAAGACTGGGTTGAAGCAGTAAGTATTAGATCAAATAGCAGAGACCCATGAGAGTATTTTTACACCCATTTGTTCTACCCCCATTTGAGATTAGTTGAAACAGCCAGAAATGAAGAGCAAAAAAATTTTGGTTAAATTGATATATGGACAATAGGGAAAATTAGTGGCAAATGGTTCAAATAATTTAGTAATTTGTATTAGGTAAATTTATTTGGGATTAAAAATAATTGTACTTATCATTTTATTTAAATAGAATGGTGATACTTGGTCGATTGGTCGCGAATTTGTAAAGTCGCTGATGGGTGCTGATGAAAGGACGCATGATTGTCACATACGAGGAGGACCACTTTGGGAAGACCATGTTCGAAAATACTATTAGAAAAAATGACCTTAAGATGAAGATCCCAAGAGATGGCTCAGGATACAAGGTGACTGGCCTGAAGACTTCATATGTTCTGAACATGAGCCAGGAGTAAATGAAAACAGTTGGGTGTGGGTGGGTTCTTTTTCGGATGGGGAGTAGGCATGTCCTTGCATATGTGGACCAAGTTTTCAACCAAAAAATCTGAGAATGCGTACTTTTTAAAGTACTTACTCAAAACAATTCTAATGGTGTAGAATCATGTGTGGAATCTTGTATGAAGTGCAAACCTGCTGTGATTAAATTGTGACAGTTATTGTAAACTCACTTTTGTGATTTATACTTTATATAATACATTCTGGAGCATCCCGAGTTTCATTATTTTACAAGCGTGATGCTTTGAATTGTTTGATTTTTGGTATATTTTTATTGAGGCAGGGAGAGTTCATTTTGGGTGTGGGAGTAAGGTTAACTCATACAGTTAGTAATACAATGACATGTACTTTTTTGGGTGTGGGTGGTTTCCTTTTAGGATGGGGAGTAGGCATGTCCTTGCATATGTGAACCAAGTTTTCAACCAAAAAATGAGATTGTGTACTTTTTAAAGTACTTAAAACAATTCTTTGGATAGAGTTTTATGCAATACTCAATTGCTTCTATTGAGTGACACATTGTATAGAGATTATGTATGATAGTGTGCCTTTTGTGCACAGAACTAATTTTTTAGTACTTCAAAAATTTAAAAAATCACTTAGAGTGATTAAAAACAGAGTGACTTACTGACAGAGATTTTATACACAAGAATACTCAATTCTTAGTATTGAGTGTGTTATTTGTCTAAGTTGCCAAGTTTAAAAGTTACTGTAAACTAACTGAAGACTGTCATTACTCAAGTCAAAAAAGAAGTCAATTGTACTTTGTTTAACTTTTATTTAAAGTGAGTTGTATTCACACATTTTTCATAAAAATGGAAACAGAACAGTTATGATTAATTTATTGATTCCAGTTTTGAGAAAATGGGTTAGTAGTATTTACTGACAAGAGTTTTTGTACACAGGAATACTCAATTCTTTGAATTGAGTTACACATCATACATTAGGTAAATTGTACATTACGTTACGTATTTTGTGATGATTTTATATCTTGCATTAAATATTTTGTAATGAAGTTTACATTTGACATAATAATTTTGGCATTTGCGTTATAATTATTATTGAATACTGTTTCTAGCAGCATTGCTACCACTTCTGCTTGTTGCTGTGCCCATGCTGTTACCATTCTCTGTTGGCATAAGAGTTCGTCCTGGGCACTGGTGGAATCTCCAGTCCCCTGGAATAAAGTATCGTACTGCAGAGATTATGTTTTAATTTTAGCACTGGATTATGTATGATCTCATAATGATACCACCACCTTGTTACTTTGGACAAAAGTGATCACATTTTTCAGAAAATCGTAACTTTGGACACTAAAGAAGCTGCCTCAAATATCGTAACTTCAGACAAAACAAATCACACTTTTCAGGAAATTGTGACTTCGAACACTGAAGAAGCCACCTGAAAAATCGTAACTTCAGACAAAAGCGATCATACTTTTCAAGAAATGTGCTGTTTACAAAACTGGTCTGACTTGAGGTCAGTGCAAGTGGTTTGTAATTGTGGCTTACAAACAATTGATGTAATCTGCTCAGAGGTAATGTGTATGGACATTAGGCAGACCATAACTGGTGGACTGAGTCACAGAATCAATCATTTTTCGTTTACTAGTTTTGAGTCAGCTTAGTGATCGAAAGAAAGGACTAATATAAGCTGCATTTTTTGTGGGAATTAAATGAATACCAAAATGAGATGACAATTTTATTCAGACGAGTTCTTCGTTCTTCACTATACATATTTTCAGAATGAACAAAACTGGAATTCCCACAGGGCACAAGTAAATGCAGCAATTTGTCAACAAGCCCATCTTGGTAGTTTTCAAAAATGCTTCACAATGACCACTTGTGAGTAATAATGTTCTAAAGCGATCTCTTCAGGGTGTCCAAACATGGGAATCATGATGTCATTTGTGTTATATAAATTGTGCTCAGCAGTTCAAGAACATTTGATTGTTCGCAGCAGTCTTTTCTAAACCATGTGAAATTCAGGAGGGATAAAACTGTGCTGAGATCAGGAAAAAAAACTTCGGAGAATATTCCTCGCATGGATGCACCAATACCAGCCCTACAAAGGTGCCTGTGTACAGAGGCTGATTGTCAGTGTACGTATGGTTTCACATATTTTTGGAAAATGCCATTCAAACCGATATAATCATGACCAAAATATTAAAAACAAATTTAATTACAGGCATGTAACCAACTAGAGATAGCGTGCTATGTTGAGCAGACGGCTCTCCAGCTGAGGTTTGATGCAGTTCATGTACTGAAAGCAGCGGTTACACATTAAATAACCTATTACTTTGAACAATTCCATTAAGATCTTTGAAAAAAATTGAATTTTGGTCCGAAACTATTATAAATATTAACCAGGATAAAGTCAAACCTATGCAAAAACAGTAATGGTTGTGCTAATGAATATTTCTTAAATATCCCATACCTATTGTTCATGTATTTTTTACAGAAATACTTTCTAAATAATGGATATTCATTACTGAACTTCAATTATTTAAAATATTCCAAACCGATAACAAATGAATGAGTGAAAATTAATATTTTAAAGTTTTATCTGGACAGTAGACATTTTCCACAAATTATACATCACATACATAAACATATAAAATAATATTTTAAAAAAAGATTTCCGTAATTGATCAGTAATGATATAAACACACAAGTATCCAATGTATTGAAACAACAACAGTTGTTTATTATACCTAAAAGGGGAACTTTGCAGTTTTGACAATAAAGTATGATGTTCAAAAAAAGTCACGTTTTTGTCTGATCACCTTTTTTTAGGAAAAGGGTTGCTTACTGAGTATCCAAGACCAAACAATTCAAGCTCAAAAAGGAACCATAGCAGATTTACAAAAATTAATTAAAAACTATGCAAGTTAGATGTACATTTTTTTTTGTTTGTGAAGAAAACTTCAGCTTTATCAATTATTTTAGGAAGAAAAAGGAAAAAAAGAACAACCAGAAGAAATGCCCAAATCAAAAAAAAGCTATGAAAAGAAGATTCGGAAGCTGGTAAGGATCTGTTCTTGATTTATTAGTAGGTTGGAGAATACATACCTTGGGTATGTAATCTGTTGTATAAAGTTGTAAATTTTTTCTGGAATAGGAAGAAATAAATGGCAAACAGTATATTTTTTCTGGAATAGGAAGAAATAAATGGCAAACAAAGTGAGGAAATTAAAGACTTGGTAAGTGGCCATCAGTTAAGAAATAAAAGTTTACAGACGATTTATTGTTACATTGACACTTTGTTTTTTTTCAAGTTGGGTACAACGCTGATTTGGCAAAAGACTGCAAAAGAAATTGCAGAAGGAAAAACCTATCCTGACAAAACACAGGTAAGTTTTTGTATCATATTGTAGCCATCAAATTTCTGCTACAAGAACAAATGCTGATGACAAAGTAAAAATGAATGATATTATTTTATGTCATTATCCTATTTTATCTCACAGAATCAGGGAAAAAGAAAAGCTCCGATATACACCAGAGTTGACCCATCAGAGCTTAAGATACCAAAACAAGAATGGGGACAAAGCATTGACAAATTAGCCCTACATTCTGCGTTGGAAGAGTGTGGAAAGCAGCATTGTGCAACAAACATTGGCGGTTACATGGATCACTTGGTGAGATGGATGCTGAATATGCTGAATATTTAGAATTATTACTAATATATCCTTGAATTATTTCAAAACAACTCACAGCTAAGTAATAGCTTTACTTTTAGAGTAGTGCGGCAAACAATATGCTGTTTAATTTTAAATTCCAAAAATTTTAAATTCCAAAAATTTGTGCAAGTCCAGCAAGAAGCAAATGAATTTATTATCAGTATCAGAGAGACGTTCAAAAGTCCAGGGGCAATGGATCCAGATCATGCAAAATCCCACACCCACGTTCTACAGAGAAGCCGATTTCATGCAGAAGTTACCAGATAAGGTTCAGTAACAAAAATCTGTTGTTATAATGCCATACTCTGTGCTTTTGCCCAAAATATTCTCCTCCTCTTGATGTCATTAATGGTATATTACGGAATGCCACTGGATTTGACTGCACATCTGTTATCAGTGCCCAGTTAGGAAGCACACTATATACTGTTATAGTACAAAAGACATGATCATGCACTTCCGGTGCCACACAACAAATGTAATGAATTGGATAAAAGACCGTTCTACATATCTTGACAAAAGTTTGACAAAAGTTTTTAAACCGTTTAAGTGTATGATCCCAATCAGATGATTTGCCCTTTCCAGTCTCTCTTAAATATTGTAGAAGGACACAATAGATTCCTTTATGCAGTCAATAGAAGAAGTGGGGTTAGATGATGATCGAGAAAGTTTACTGAACTCTAAAGAGTTGGAAGCAGGTAATCTTTAACTGCTGTGCATTTTCCCATTAATTTATTTTTTGTACAGAAACACACATGAAACATTTTTATTTCCAGGACAGTGGCATACAATCCCCCAAACCATCTTTCATATTTTTCACCACCACAAATATCACCTCAATTTTTATATTTTTATGCAACCATGCCCCAGATGCATGGCACATCATAATCGTAGCGTAGATATAGTTTTCTTAAAAATAACATTTAAACTTCTTTTTTTCCTTTCAGCTAGACCCTCCCATAATGAGTAACCAGAGACCATCTCGGCAGAGCCTGTAGGTACCTTGACAGGTTACGATGTAGGAAGATATTCAAGTACCCCCACCAGAAGTGCAGAAAGTGCCTGGTAAGGTTTTCATAACAACAAAGACACAAGAATTAACTCTCAGAAGGAAGAAAACAACCAAAAACCAGAACCTAGAAACCTAGAACACATCCGAAAACTCAGTTGGAAGATAGCAAAATTATACATGTATTGATTATTTCCAGGTACACCTAAGAAATCCCACAGACAGCCGACCCATACCAATGCTGTAGAAGCACAACCACTTTCTTCAGAAAGTTACCAAGTGTTTCAGTAAGAGATGTGCCACAACTCAGTATAAAGAAGTACCCCTAAATTTTTTTAGGATATAGCCTAACTCTAACACAAACTCTGTTAGCTAATAATTGTGTAGAGCACTGTAACTACTCTTATCTATTGCAGTTTGCAACCAGATGAACAGATTAGCACATCTAATGACTTGCGACCAAACTGATTCAAAAGTAACCTGATAAATTGATGCCTTGTATTATCGTCCTTACTATATCTTCCAAGTCTCTGTTTGATCCCTGAATCAGTATTCATACTCCCATTTTGCATTTAATTATCCTGCACTTTAACATTCCTCTCTTCTTTAACACTTTCCAAACTTCAAAGCTTCGTATCACCACTATTATTCATTCCTCTTTGCTGTTCTGCCAGAAAAACGTGTTACCTAGCCGGCCATTGTCATGTGACCTACTGCCAAAGTGTTTAGAATGGCCAAATCTGCCTGTTTTAGATACCTGCAGTCTTACTGAGCCTGCGAGCAGTTCACCTTCCCATACCTGAGAAGTTCCATTGCATGGATTAGATGTGAACAGTCTGGTGTCAAACCTGCCTCTCCTGAGGTCACATGACATGCTTTTCTTATATAGGCAGGCTATGGCACCACAATATTCATACACCATGAAAAGTAGTTCCCTGCATAGGTGAGGAGTTAGAAAGTGCCTTTTTAGCTCTTTCCTAGGCAGTGGAACACACTATTTTAACCCAGTTTTCAAGTGATTTGAGCACTGGTTATATGTTGCATAAATTGGACAGGTCACCCAGTCCAGACATTACATCATCGCTCTCACTTCTGATTGGCTAGCGCACTCATTCCAGACATCACACCAAATCATACAGACATCACATGCCAAACCTCCTCTGATTGGCTAAAAATAACCATCAGATGGGATGACAGAAAAGGCTTAAATGTCCAATGGGAGCTGAAAAACTGCTCTGGATCACATAAATTACCCAAACAACATATTTAATGCCTACTACACATGTGAGGTGGTGAGATCACATGATTACTCAAACACTCGAGTTTTCCCATATCACACAAAGTTGGCAATATTGTCAACTTTGTCTTGGATTTAAATGTATTTAAATTCAACATTAAATTATTTACAGTGGCTAATTTACTAGAATTTAGTTACATATTCTA
>JBCAUG010194880.1:0-19485 GCA_038406175.1 Haplosyllis leylae | reverse complement strand
GTCCCAAATTGCCGATTCGAAGTTGCCATGCGCTATGCTATAAGGTGGTTTAAGTGTAAACTTAAACCACCTAAAAAGCTTGAACATTCATTTGCAGGAAACATGGCCATTTCAGGGTCACTGCACCAAACCTTTCAGTACAAATTTCTACAGGATACTTATAACCATAGGAAATTATTACTACAGAGTGAGTACAAAATACAACGTTCATAGAAAATTTACATATGTTTGTGCATAGATCGAAAACTTTTATCTCGGACAAATGCCAGAAATTTTAGTTTTATTAGAAAAAAGAAAAAGGCCCAGAGATAAGTCCAACAGTTGCAACAAGATTTTCTGATTTCTTTGAAATGTACAATATGCCCAGTTTAATGCCCTTGTCCAAAAGGAATGTTTCAGTTTCACAAACGCTAAGATTAACCTATAATTTCACATCAAATTTGATCTCATTCCAACCAATCTCTAGGAATATAGAAAATATGCACATGGAAATAATATGTTAAACAAATACATTATACAAAAAGAGTAAATTCTGCAATAAGTAAAAATATGGCAACCATTAATATTCAGAACTTAATGCTTTACAAACGCGTAATCTATGTATATGGGAAAAAAATTACATTAGGCAAGTAAAATTGGAAATAAAATTTACATTAATATTAAATATCATAAATGTCATTTGTTCCATATTCTAAAAAAAAAAACCGAAGATAAAAAAGACAAAAAAAGGACAAATAACCATTTGCTCATAAATTGACTTAAAAATCTAAGACAGTAAATACCAATACAAAAATCGTAAAAGGAATGCGAACTCCATAGATTGGTCTTACACAACAGGGACAACGCTAAAATAACCTCGGAATGGACGCACAATCTTCACAAGAAGAGGGTAAAAAGAAAAGTATATTATCGGCAAAACGCTCTATCACAATGCAAACGGGACTATAACTGGGGTATTTGGCTTAAATACACGCACCAACGTTTTGAAAAATAAATTATGCTGGGTACATGCTTTTGTGGTGGAAACCTCCACTGAAGTTCAATTCGGCTCATTCTGCCATGTGCCATAAATGCAGGCAAAAATAGATACTTTCTTTTCAAGATTAGCTTTCAGCAAACAACCAGGAAGACAAAAGTAAATGTGCAAATGTACAACAATGTGACTCATGCGCACTTCCACAGAATTTTAAAAAGTTGCTTTGAACTCTTTCTGTTAGTTACCCTTCAAACAAAAGCTACATAAAACGGTTGTTTATATCACATGGTCCGTAATTAATCTCTTTGGTCCTGGAATAGTTTTATACTATTGCTTCTATCTTTAGCACAACTGTATCACTGAATTTCCAGAGATTTAGTCTGATGGCTTCTACTTGAAACTTTTAAAATCATGTAATTATAACAATCTCGAAAGAACATAGTGGATCTGCTCTGCTTACCATTTTCTAACTTCATCCGAACACTCACATGTTTTGGGTAGAAGTCTATCTTTTAAAAAGAAATGGGTTGGTAGCAAAGCTCGGTTTGAGTGCAGGAATAGTACGAATCTATGGTCCATTAAGTGTGTAAGAAATACCAAATCGCCTAATCGTCAAAATAGGTACAAAACCTACTTTCATTTTGAATTCCAGCAAAGATTCCAAATTTCAATCAGGTGTGAATACACCTTGTAACTAAAACGGGTAGCAACACGACATGGAAGCAGGATGCAGGGTACTAATTCTTATAATAAATTGATTACACCGGTCACAATGGCACAAATATAGCAGATATAGCACCTAATGTAGGAGTATTCCATGCAGAACATTTCTTCAACGATACACGCACCATTATGTGTAAATATTGAACATCATTGCTTTAGGTAGTGCATAAACAACAGTAAGCGTGAAATACACTGGGCCCCGCTTACAACGAGTAACTTAATTCACAAAAACCTGTTCGTTATGAGTGGTACTCGTTGTAATTGAACTTTTTTAACATTGATGTCAAACAGTTTTTTTTATGGATTGGAAAAACTACTTGTTGTAGCTGGATGCTTGTTGTAACCGAAGTCATTATAAGCGGTACCCGGTGTACTGTAACAATCCTGACACTGTAATTGCCATTTTACACGTATTTTATCCCTAAGATTCCTTTTGCATTTTATACCATATAAAGATGTCTACTTATGCACCAATTAAATTGTTATTTGAACAGATTTTTTGTTTTTGACTTCAACATCGTTGTGAGAAACAGTGATTAACAGTTCTTAAAACTTGGTAATGGACGTATCAGGTCTGGGTGATCTCTGGGCATGACGTTGCAGTTCTTGGCGCACAGATGTCACCAGGATCGATCCTTTCGGGTTCCTTATCACCATCTCCGCTGCATCGACTTCGTCGTCCGAACTGTTGACTCGATCACTGGGTTTTGCGATGGTACACTTGATTGCTGAGTTATCACGTAAGGCAGGGCGTGGGTTGTCTACACTGCTCGACTTTGATAATTTTGGCACCGAGTGTACGTGCTGCACCAGGTACCCGTCCTGTAGACTCGTTGTCCTGCCGTCACTTATGAGATATGCTTCTTGTAGACTGAATCCCTGCCCGTTGTAACTGTCGTGGTTTTCATCACTGCTGTATCTGCCGGAGTCACTCTGCTCGGAATCGCGCTTGTTTCTCTTGGACTCTGGTCCGATGATACTGCTTCCCATACGGATACTCGTGTACTCGTCTTTTGGAAGATTAAACGGTTTTTTACCTTTACTCGCCCTGTGCGCCCCAAACAACATACCGGCCGGTCTGGGACTCGGAAATTCCGCTGAACGCACTCGATTACGACGCCCACTCCCCACCGAATCGTTGTCGTCACTGTCAACACTGATCTGACTGAGATGTTTCAGTCTCTCTGGCCCCATTCCCTACAGAATGAAAAGTGTAATCTTAATGGGGGTAAAATACACGTATTCAAATGGGTTTTCATTTGAAGGAAATTAGTGTTCTATATTTGTTGGCAGACTTTGACTGCTACTGTATTAATATCATAAAGAGTTTGATCGAACCTGCACTTGTTTACTAATTTTTGCTGCCTCGTCAGATGCATTGTATGCGTTCCATACGTTACTTTCAGGTTTCTTCTTCAATACAAAGTTCTCAAGGTACAGTGGAACATGCTTGGGATCTTCTGTGAAAAAGATTTACAAAATGATTATGGCCTCCTGAATGATTTTGATGGCGGTGTTGGGTCAGCTTAATCGTATTAATTTAGGTTTTTAACTCTTTGACTTGCAAACATTCTTATTGGACAAACTACTCAATTAATCGGCGAGCTTGCTTCTAAAGATATTTACTACGCTTACCTTTTGGCTCGTCGTCATTGTCATGGCTACAACAAAAGTAAGTTAAATTAACGCTAAGCTGCTTATAACTACCTTTACGAATAATATCAGCCCGTTTAATTTCGGGGAGTAATAATGTTTACAAATTTAATAAACACCAATAATGTAAGCGCTATAAGACATTTTACCTTGGACTCCCCAGAGAACTATGTGCACTGGAAGGATCCAGTATGGAATCTAGTTCACGCTGCAATTTCTTCATTTCAACCGGATCATTCGTGTCTTTCACTGAGAAAAAATTTAACTAGGAATTAAAAATCAGGTGAACATGGCACGGAAGAAATGATGATCAGTTTATGAAACAACTCTATCAGTATTAAGACATTTTATGTACCTAAATCCTCCGACTTGAGAGACCTTTGTCTTCTTTTGTTATTCTGTCGCTCTATTTCGGTTTTTGCTTTCAGTGAGCGTCTCACATCGTCCATCTACAAAATTTATAAGTAAAGGTATCATGAACATCTGTGCGTTTTAAATTGTGTAATTAAGTGCCGCCACCCAATTGTGATGTTGTAAAATTAACAAAGTAAAACTCACGTCTTCCGGCATTGTTCCAGGAGGTATGACTAGAACTGGTGACTGTATTTCTTCATCGTCGTCATCATCATCGTTACCATAGGAACTACTGGCTGCCGGGTGTATACTGCTTCGAACCTTGGGTCTTGGTGCGTCTTTACCATCCGAGTGTTTCTTTCCTGAATGTGGTTCACATAAGTGTGTTAGTATTATTCGCACATAATTCACAGAAGTGTGTTAGTAATATTATTCGCATTGTAAAGATGAAGGGCATGATTTGAAGAGAAAGAGCTATACTATGTAAGCATTTGATTATTCGGACCTTTCCCCCTGTGCGATCTGTTGTGTTTCTTTTTGCCTTTCTTTGGTTTTCTGGGCTTGGGCTGTGACAGAGGCAATCTATCCTCCGACATGTCTGTTTGACGTTCCTCCGTATCATTTTCACTCTCCATTGTAATTTGTCTGAAAATGTTTTTTCGCAAAATAAAAATATGGTCAAATCTAGCGGTAAAACAGTCAAAATTTTAAGCATATGAAACAAAAAATACACGTTACACAAATACACGTTATCATAATTCCAAAACAGGGACGTCACTGGTCGGAAAAAATGGTTGCATGGCAGTTCCAGGTAAGAGATTTCAACGGTAGCCGACGAAAATGATTGAAAAAAAGTTTAAATGTATGGTCATATTTTAAAAATTGGCTCATTAGGTTGCAACATTTATGGAAAATTCATAAACTAAACTATGTGGTAGGACATGAAGTTCATTATTTAATTGTGATATTCTTACTTGAGTCGTTTATTCTTCAGAGGTGGCGAGACACTGCTAGGTACGACTTTTCTTTCTGGCGTTCCATCCCCTGCAGAGTACATTCCTTCAAGTTCTGTCGACCCATCCCGTTTTCGATAAGGTTCTTTCATTTCCGTAGATCGGCGATCTTTCTGGTAGATTTCATTTTCTAGTCCAACTTCAGTTCTCACAACATCAAAGCCCTGCAAAATATTTCAAAACACCCCCCAATGAATTGAAAATGCGCCTTATTAAAGCAATTGATATTTATGTAAAGCTAAACACAATCGAAGCACA
The DNA here is from genome assembly GCA_038406175.1 of Haplosyllis leylae. Lineage (NCBI taxonomy): Eukaryota > Metazoa > Annelida > Polychaeta > Phyllodocida > Syllidae > Haplosyllis > Haplosyllis leylae. The sequence continues at coordinate 14,508 of JBCAUG010194880.1, read as the reverse complement.
AAGTGGACATAAATGCGGAGCTACCTACGGTTACGTTTACGAGTAACAAAATTTTGCAAGTAAACTATGAGATCTTTGGCTTAACTCAAGTGGACATTCAAAACATATTTTGGAAGTGAAATTTTACCTTCACTTCGTTCGGTTTGTATCCAGCCTTTGTCAAAGAGCCTCCTTCGTTCGTGTAAACCTCGGCGCGGAACGATCGGGGTGTCCGTGGACTACGCTTGATAGGCGACGGTCTGGTGCATTTAAAATAGATGAACAAAATGCACCAACAACATCCAATGAAAACAATGAGAGCGCCGAAAACCACGCCTATGATCCACAGCTTCCGGTCAGGTTCTTCCGGTGGAGGCTCAGGAACAGTGTACACTGTAATAATAAAGTTAATGGATGGTAGCACCGAACAGTATAAAATTTAGTTATGTATTTTAGATTTTAAATGTATTTATCAGTTATTCGGTTTCACACAGTTAGGACAAAAATTGCACAAGAAACGACCTTCAACTTACATTTCACCATGACGACAACTTCTCGACCAAGGATTAAAGCTACTTCTTGGATACGGAAGTATGACATCAAATCCAAGAGAACTTGTGCTTCTGTTATGTTGCCATGTGTTTCCATGTAATACACTATGCTGGTTATTTGTTCATCATTGGCGTCTCTGGTCACATTTGTAATCTGCACGAAAATATTTAAACCATCATGTTGATCTACATTTTGTCAAAGCTTTATTACTTTCCAGAAAACTTAGCAAAAGTATGTTTGGGCCTTCAAAATCAAAATCTGCAATACAGTATAGCGGACCTGGGTGGGTTAAATACTTCAAGTGAAATAAGGTACTCCTTCGAGACCAATTTTCAAATGAAATTTTTATGTAACCACACCAGAAGTGTCTTACTGTACCTGTATCGTAACGTTATTCTTTGTAACGGCCCTCTTGGTTCTCGATACGCTGTTTTCTGCATCTGCAGCTCGTTTGTATCCTTCATCATAGAGTTCAGCAAGATTCTTCTCCATATCATTGCGGAAGGTAAAACTATTCACATCTTCGTCCGTCGGTACAAGCAACACTGAAAGATTTGAACATGTGTGCATCAAAGGCCTTCGAAAGTATTACTAGCCAGTTTAAAGTGACGTCTGCCTGAAGCAAAAGATTTTACAATTTTTCACAGAGAGACGTACCTGTTACCACCCAGTATTCCGAAAACGCATCACTCGTATTTAACATCTTTTCTGTTGAAACTGGTACAACAAAGTCGGTTGTCAATGATGAGCTAGCATTTGTTGTTTCTGGTGCTGGTTTTGTTGTTGTTGTTGTTGTTGTCATTGGGGTGGTAGTAACTGTGGATGACGGCGTTATTGCTGTTGACGGGATGGTTGTTACCGTAGTAGTCATTTGTTCCGTTGTCCTAGTTTGAGTTGTTGTGGTCATATTTGATACTGTTTCAGTTGGCAATTCGGTTGTATTTGTATTCAGAAATTGAAAGAGCGTTGTAGTGCTTTCGATTGACGATTCTATTGTCGTTGTTTCACTAATTGTGCTGGAAGTTATTGAACTGGACACACCGATAGGTGAAGTTTCTTGTATTGATGTGATAATAGAGGGCACTAGTGTAGTGAAACTGCTCTCTGTTGAACTGCTTGTGGGTGGTGGTTCAGTGCGTGTGGCTGGAAAAATACTCACACTATCAGTTAATACAGTCACACAACAATCTTGTTCAGATGTCGCACTTTCAAACGTAATGACAGAATCGTACGAAGTTACTTCGTGAAGGTCAGGCAGACCAGACTTTGTAATACTAGTGCTTTCGTTGTGAAAATCGGTTGATGTAAAAACTGTGCCTGATGTGTTTGAAGGCAATTCTTCATGCAAGTTTGAACTAGCAGGGGAAAATAAGTCAGATGAAAGTTCTGTTCTAATCTGAGGGTTTATTGTGCTACTAGCTTGGAGAGTGTTAAGTGTGTTAAATGATAAGTCATGCTCATTGGAAGACACAACAGTGTTAGTTGACTGCATGCTTGAGAGGCACTCTTGGTCACTGCAGAATGTTGCGATAAGGATGTCTTCACTTTGGGTGGGAAATATTTCATCACTCAGAAATGAAGAAACATTTGGATCTGGTGTTCGGATGAAATTTGATACTATTGAAGAATTCACCTCCAAAATTTCAGAAAATGGTTTGCTTTGAATGGGCGAAGAAGTTTCCATCACGTTCGAAGATTCCGTGATGCTGAAACCAGTCGACAGTGTGGTCTGTCCTGCTGATATCGGCCGGAGATTGGATGACTCATTTGAGCTGGATGACACCTGAACTAATATTGATGAGTCATCGGTTGGACTGTTTGTATATTCTGGAGCTGGTGTAGTACTCGGTATAATCAAGATGTCGTCAAGACTGGATGATGATGATTCCTCGATGACAGTTGATGATCCATCATCATCTGTGCTGCTTGAAAGTATTACGGTAGAAGTGGAAGTTACGACCAGTGTAATATACGGTGAGGAATCTCTTGCCGATAAATTTTGTGATTCTAGATCAGATCCCCCATCTGTGTGCATATTTTCCACCGAATAAGACACTTCGACGTTGGATGAAAAGCCATCAGTTCCACGACTCAAAACTGGCGGATGACTCTCGGTCTCAGTAGATTCAATGACCAAAATGTTCTCCACCGAAGAGCTTAGCACCGGAGAATTCCTATGGTCACTGCTTTGCAAGTTTTCATAAGTAGAATCGGCAGGCGATGGTACAACTAAATGAATGGAAGAACTTTCCGTAGGGGAGGGGCGCTCCGAGTCGTTATTAGTTGTTAATAATGTTAGGGTTTCTTTGTCTTTTGATGCTATACTAGCATTATCTGCAATAAATAAAAACGAAAAAGGCATGCATCGTCAGTTACACAGAACTAGACACAACTGAATTAGATGTATGGACGTACGAAAAATTAATCAACACTACAAATTGTTTTTCATTCTGCTAGCGGCCGATGACAGATAACAATAACTCTGTAGTAATAAATAATGCCTATGGCAAGTGCAATGAGAGGCTAAAACAATATATATGGCAATAAATGAGGTTTTAAAGAAAACACAGAATTCAGGTTTATTTGGCCAACAACACAATATCACGAAATTAATTATTTTTTCGCAACACAATAAGAGGCCAACACATGGTTAGTAAAAACGCACGATTTCAATGCTTGGACATTATTAGTACAGGGTGCCGGTACCCCCGTCCTCCAAGGTACCCCCCCCCCCAACCAGGACAGGGGGTAACATCTTCCTTAACATTGTTTTATGTCAAAGTAGATTATTGAAATTATTATTGCAACTCACCAGCATTTTCCACGGATGAGCTATTTTGGCAGCTACACTGCAAAAAGCAAATTGCAACCGCTATGAAGAGAACGTGCTCCATTTGGGACTTTTAGGCGACCAATTTGCGGTTTGTTGACTTCACTTGACGACGTAGGCGATTTCCCATTCCATCTTTTTCTCATGTAGATCTAAAATCTGTATACCTGGTATTTTCAATGTACGGTAGACTCCACTCCAGAATCAGCAGCTCTACGGTAAATTAGATCGACCAGAGTGCCACTCCCAACAAGGTATTCAATTTGAAATTTCACGGTATTGTTCGATTTGCATTCACATTTTATGCAGTTTGATTGACCTTTGTTCATCGAGCGGTTTTTGTACCATTTGTAATGAACTGGAAGAAAGTCTCTGGATAATAAAACAACTGTGAAAAGCCTGAACAGACAGCATTGAGATAACTAGCTGCAATTGTTTAACTTTAACAACAACATTTTCACTACAAACATCACACGGCCATAACTACAACAAGCCACGTGTAATGATCGCATGCCATACGAACGTCAAATTGTTCCCGAACAGAGCGAGAAATAACGGCTTGCCATAAGTAATGTGCATTTTGCATTTTCGCATATTTGTTTAGATCTCTATTTTTGGTAAGCCTCAAACACGATTCATGTGCTAGAAATATAAATGTGTGAGAAAACATTTTTGCAATCCTCAGAAATGAAACGTAGGTAGATCACCACGGGTCCCATCAAATTTAGAAAAGAATAGTTCAAAATAGTTTTGTAGTGTGAAATTTAATTTCTAATTTTTATTTCTTAGGAATGACAATTGAATTGTATCGAAAAGAAATACTGTTGAAAAAAAGGTTGTGATTTTATTGTAGTAGTTCCAGAATCAGAGAAGTGCTGACGGAACTCCCAGGAAAAGTTGGTCAATCACTACATTTGATTTAAACCTCGCGGTTATAATTCCAATAAACCACGCGGTTATAATAACCAATTTGTTTCATAGGCATATCGATCAAAATAACTGCAATAATATGACTATATCTGGATTTGGATGTTATCTTTTTTTGTAATGAAGTCTGAAAATTAATTGACGTTCGTATGGCTTATTAGTCCATAGCCCTTCGGCATAATGTTGCCCGAGTCACTGGCCATACTCTAGTCCGGAACTTTCAGGAGATTTTTTTTTCAAAAATAGGGCGTTTTCTCTTTGTTCTTGCTTGCTGTTCTATCTGTAAGGTATCTGCAGTGGTAGGAAAGAAACTATGAATGTCGTGAAACTAACGGAATGCGTTGCAGAAAGTGGGAACGATGGTGCAGCGGCAAAAAATCTGGGAGATTTCAACAAAAAGGTAAAATGTCAAATGGCTTGTCATTTGAGTGATTTGGAGATTCTGGACCCTGGTCCAGGTGTCTGATTTACATTTCCCAAAACAGTGCAACTCTTCAAATTGTTATAATTTAATTGGTATTTTTATTTCCTTTCAGCATACTCAATCTTTTGCTTTCCCGGACGTCTCGAAAGATCAGAAGACAGTAAGTCATTCTAAAGAAAAAATAAATAATGTAGAATCTACTAAAGAGTATTTTGGTCCACCAGATAGAGGCTAGATCTGTCTTTTTCTTTATATTTACCGTTTAAGCAGGTTCATTTCTTGGTTTCAGAAATTGATTGGTGCTCTTACTGAACGCTTGAGTCGAAAATGTAGCGTAAGCTGCTATGTCGCGTGCTTAAACACAATACGAATATTGAGTCGAGAGAAATCCAGTGTTGACGACATGGCATCTGAAGCTTCATTAAAGCAGCTGGTTACACACGCGGGTTTAGAAGCAATCGATGGTGATACTGCAGAAGAGACACCAGAAAAGACCATAGAGGAAGAAAATTTGCCGAGTAAGTGGGTTTAGAATGAAACCTTTGAAAATTCTTTTTGGTACAATTACAGTTTATGTACACTATATGTTAACTCTATTTATTTTGCAGTTATCATTGAAGCTCAGAAGTGCTTGTGTAACATAGTATTCAACAGCCCTAGAGCGCAGAGAACCTGTGTGTATGTATTTACTTAATTTGAAACAGTAACTTGTGAAAGATACTGGTTATTGATTACGGACTTAAGGCTTATTCATACAACCCATTTTTCCGGTCCAGGTTCCGGTGTTCCGGAGACAGACAGTGTGAATAGACCATAACGGGAGGTCCTATTTAAGGGGCAGGGATTTGACAGCACACCTATTTGTTCGGGAAGCACAGATAATGCGGTTTTTTTGTCTGTCTTAAAAATGACGTACAATTGTATATCCAGGTCTAATGGATGTGTTGAAGGAATAATTCAGAGGTTGAAAACATACAGAGACCAATCGATATGTCACGAGATTAAGGCAAGTTTTAAAATTGTATTGAGTTGTGGTCGTTGTAGATAGACTGTAATCGATTCTGTGGATGTTCATCTTTGTCATGTGCTATAATATAGTATAATTTTATTTGTATTATTTGTCTTTGCAGTTCTTTGATATGAGAATTCTTTTCCTACTCACGGCATTATGTGCAGATATCAGGTAAGCCAGTGAAGATTGTAAGTAACAAAGGCTTATATAAATTGAAGTTTTGTAAATGTGTAATGCAATGTAACGCAATAATACTCTTGGTTTTTCAGACCTAAAATTCGTAGGGAACTACATGGGTTGACCTATCTAATAGAAGTGCTGGATTTGTGTATTCAGGAGTCTGATCAAAAAAATTTACCTATTGCCGATAAGGATGTCGACCTCTGCTCAGAAATCCTCAAAATACTCTTCAATCTAACTGTTTCAGTTGACAAAAACAATTTGCCAGAGGTTCGTAAATAACTTTTCTCAGACATAACATTTATTTACGTAAATAATAGAAGGACGTTGATAAGATCGAATGAAAGTTATGTGTAATATTAACGTTAAATATTTCTTCAATACACAGGAGGAGGAAGCACATTTCCTGAGACTTGTAAGTGTTCTGCATGATCTCTTGGTATGTGACATCGCTACAAAAGAGAAAAGGGAAGAATTGCACAGGTAACAACTTGGCACAAGTACATGTATTTGTTATTTGTTGTAAAATATACAAACTGGAACCCGCTTCAACGAGTAAAAAGATGCATAAAAAAATTCACCGAACTCACCGTTAATTTCAATAATTTTTACGCAAAGAAATCTGCCTGTTGTTGCCAAATACTTGCTTAGGTAATAAACGGGATCCAATGTATGTAAAAAACGTATTGACACAGAGGGTGACTGTTATCATATAATGTTTAATTATCTCGTTCTTTCAGTCATACAGTGAACTTACTGACAAACATGCCGCCTGATAGCTATGAGGAGCTACTTACTCCTTTAAACGAGGACCAAGATGGCAACATTATTACCAACCGAAAACAAACAGAATATGATGGCAAAAATGTACAGGCTGTAGTGTCGCTCCTTGAATTCCTGGACAAAAGATTAGACAAGGTATGAGCTACCAAAACGTGGCTGGTTCTCTATCATCAATTTGTGGTCCATTTTTTTCAAGGGGGAAGCGGGGGTTTGAAGCATCGCATGTGCAATGCATGTACTATTCTCTTTATTTTCTGTTTACAGCCACAAAAAAGTATTAAAGAATCACTGACGCCCATCTTGCATTGTTTATGTGAAACTTGTCGATCCAACAGAACGATCAGAAAATTCAGCAGGTCCAAGGTAAAGTAATTAATTTCTACGTCTCTCAGATATCAAATTTGATTAGGAATGGTTGGGGCGTTTGAAAAGTTTCCTGTTTCACCTAGTGTTTTAAGTGACTTATTTCTACAGATTCTACCATACATGAGGGATGAGGTGAAAAAATTACCAACTGAAGGGACAACTTTACGAAATAAGTAAGTCTCTTCAATTTAATTTTAAGTACTGTTTTGGGAAAAAATTAGTAAATTTCTTTGCTGCACTTGCTCCGGTTTACCTGATGGCTCTATATTTTGCAATTTAGAAACTCTGATAAAGTCAGGCAGTCGAACGATTAATCTCACTGTTACCCATGTAACGTCGAAGAGAAACTGAATCAAGTGTGATCTGGTTGTGCAGTTTAGGGTTCGTAGTGATATTTTACGACAATGTCAAACAAATCAGTTACCATCTTGTGTAATTATAGGTTATGTAAACTGTTGACTAATCCTATCACTGAAGTAAAGGACTTGGCTGCCGATCTCTTGTTTGTACTTTGCAAGGAAAGTGGTAAGACTTCTGACAAAACCTTACAAATAGCAGCTCAACATTATTGTATTATTTGCCAATTAGTAATTCTGTATCCGAGCTTTAGTACAATGCTTCTACTGATAAATGAATAGCCATTGCCAACGACGAGAGGACATTTTTATTCTTTTAAACCCCAATTCTTTGTACAGTTGCCAGATTTGTGAAATATACGGGATACGGAAACGCAGCGGGATTGCTTGCACAAAGAGGTTTAATGTGCGGAGGACGTGGGGCCGAATACTCGAGTGAGTCGGAAGACTCAGACACCGAAGAATACAACGCCCTACAAGACAAGTACATGTCAGGATACTCTTATGTTTTCTATTCCTAGTCTTATCAGTATGTCATTGTTACTGTAAAATAGTTCTATTGTAATGTCCCACCACCTTCTAGATTTCTTGCAGTATTTCACATCTCTATGTAATGACTATTGTCTCCGTAATGTAAAGTGCAAAGTGATCTTTGTGTCATGTGTAATTGTTGAGTATTCCCACGTCCCTTTGAATGAAAGTTTATATTGTTGCATACTTCAGCACAGACTACGTACACATATTGCTTGTAGTGATAGCATATTTTATCTTCTTGATTTTTCACATTTAGTGTATACAAGCTGCACTCTTTTTGCACTATTTTATGTGCTGTGTGTTCGCAGAAAGCGTGTGTCATGTTATAAATAGTGAATAAATCATTTTAGGATAAACCCAATCACAGGGCGGTGGGAGGAAGATAAGCCAGATCCCATGGAGGGAATGACAGAGGAACAGAAAGAATACGAGGCAATGAAACTTGTCAAACATATAGATGAACTCACAAGGTAGAGGAGAAATTAAATAATGATATTTAAAAACTTTGGTGCGTCTGAGCCAGTATTAAATGACACTGCTGTAGTTACAGCTAACAAACCCCTGCCAGCGGGCATTTGGAGTTGGCCACGTTTGGAAGATTTTTGCAGCTGTAACAATGCTTGATCATGTCGAGTTCTGACCATAGAAGAGCATGTGTAAACGTGTTGTTTGTGGAAATTGTGGCAAAACAACCTTTTTACGGGTATAACCCGCATGGTTTTACTGCCCATCCTTAGGAACCCTTGTCCCCGCGTATTAGTATCAGTTTTGGGTTTTGTACGCTTAATTTATTTGTCTGTTACGTTTTATTTGAAATGTAATCCATGTCCAACCCAAATTATAACGAATGTAAAGCAAGAAGTTTTGTTTTGAACAGGAAAGGTCTGATTGAGCCGTGTGTTGTTGGAACTGACGGACGACCGCAACCAATCGAACACGTACAACAACTCTTGGAGGGACAAAATCTCACAGAAAAGCGAAAGATAGGAGATGAGTAGTCATGGGACTATAGGTCAAAGTCTTGGTCGTTTCAATGAAGCAGCCATGGCTAAACTAAGAGACGAACAGAGCATGTTGTGACACGTTAAAGAATTGATTACGCAAATTGTGAAGCCTCTAAATTGACCCGGCGGTATCTGTTTTCGTGGATTGTAGCAATGTTTGTCTGTCGCAGAAATATATACACAAATATATATCGATGTAAATTAGCGCGATAGTACAAGATTACCCATGCCACATCATGCCAAAAAATACGTGCAGGATAATTGTTACAGGTGATTAAGTAAAGCAGACCCAAATAAATTTCTTTAAGTGAAAGGTCACACGCAGTGGCTGCATGAAAAGATTTGATAGAATTACGGGCTCTTGAAAGAGCGGAGTGAAAAATATAACAGGTTTCAGTTAAAAAAAAACAACACCGTTTTCATTTGTATCGTGGAAAGATTGATCTCACTGTTACCCATGTAACCTGGAAGGGAAACTGTCCATACGTCGTGCGTATCAATCGTGTTGTAGAGCAACAAGAAGTGTTTTGTGCTCAATTTATCGTACAGTTGGCAGTGAAATATCCTAAAATCCATTATCGTACATATTAGCGCCTTGGGTTTCCGTGTTACAAAAGCCAGTAAATATACCTAGAAAATCTCTTGATATTTACGAAATTAAACCAAGTGCAACAGTTTGTGATTTTTTCCTGGGAAATGAATGAAATTTTCAATTCTAATTTTAAAATGCATTTTTGATCAACCCTCTATTGTAATTAATGGTAACCAGTGCTAAAAGAGAGAGCGAAGTTGGCCGACAGTTACGATGTAATTAGCTCTTCAGATTCGTTAGTGTTGTATTTTAGCTATTTAGAGTGACCTTCAGTATTGTCTTTGAAGCATCAACGTTGCAGATCAGTGATATGATCTGTTAATACCCGATGGAGGATTGAAATGAATGTAAAGTAACTTTAAGGTACGTTTACATTACGCTCAGCAAAAGCGAACATCAAAGCGGTGTCGCTTCCAGACGGGTTCTTAAGGCCCGTTTACACCAAGCATCAGCATCAACGCAGAGTCAACGCTGCGATGACGCTTGCGACACAGCTCTCATTGAAATTAATGGAAACAAAAACAGTCACTCCCGAATGGTGTTGCAACCCATTTTGCAGTGACTCGATTGTGGTCAATGAGAGGTATGTTGCAAGCGTCATCGCAGCATTGACTCTGCGTTGACACTAATGCTTGGTGTAAACGGGGCCTTATGGAAACACAGACACACGCACACATATGAATTACTCAGTACAATTAAACATACTCTATGATAGTAACGTTTCTTAAAGTTTCGTTTACACTGAGATCTTAACTTTAGCAATGCTAAGAACGAACGAGTACTGTACTAATTTTGTCATCGCTAAGAAAGTCGTTGATGTAAGATTAACGCCTTGTATTAATAATTACGTCTGAATGGTTTTTTTATCCGGAATATAATGTAGAAAAAGCCCATTGGCACTACAGGTCTGGAATCAGTGGGGACTAAATTAAGTTTTGGTTCCAATAAAATTAAATACAAAGCAATGGGTATCACATGATTTTGGTCATTTGCTCAACAAAAATTAACAACTCGCAGTCGTTATCAAGGAAGGAGGTGTATTGTTGCTATGGAATCAAGCTGAACGTATGAAATCAGAAATAGTACGATAAACAAAAAGTATGGGAAAACAGCAAAAACTAATCGGAGGAAAAAGTATAACAAATGAGAAGATAAATTCCGGATGCAGAAAGCACTGTTATATTAATCAAGCTGTGACCAACTGTACCTCGCCGAAGTTGTATCATATTCTCTTCATGGAACACCTTGCTTTTTCTGTTCAAGCTTTAACAAACTAAAATTTTATTGCCAATTTCCCTAAAGAATAAGGAATAGATTTTAGCACAGCTGTTATTCAACGTCTTTGCTCTTGCAATGGAAATTTATTTACCATTTAAAAATTGAGACAATTTTCAAGAACATTTTTAAATGTTTCACACAATTTTTCCATTAAAAGCTGAGCCCAAGTTGTAAAATGGTTTTACCACTCAAAATTCAAAAAAAAAAAGGGGGGGGGAAAGAACAGCTTTACCTTAAGCCCATGGCTTTCTTGTTATACCGTGTCGTGGTACGATTAACCGCAGTGGTCGTTCCGGGATCATAAAAGTTCAAAATATATTGATATAAATTTCGTTTAACATCGTCTCCCAAATTGGGTAATTAATTAGTGAAATTTATTTGGACATTTAATGACATCAAATGCGGGAGTTTTCATGTTGATTTACAATTGTTTGGAGGACAGTGATATGTCAAACATTTTTAAACGACCGCATAAAACTTTGTATGTAAACAGGAAACTTGCTCTTTGGAGGAGCTAGGCCGGAACGCACCTATTAATGAGACCTTTGTTGTTTTATTTAATTTGCAACAAATTTTAATAAATCAACTGCTCCTGATGTGGAACTGCATTTGTTTTTAAGATCGACGAAAAAATTTAGAAAGTAAAAGAAGATTCAGTGCTGTTCATGGATCGTAGTTTCTGTCCATTGTATCAAATGACAAGGAGGAAATGTTACAGTTTTTAAGTGCAATTATTAGTGGAAATTATAACGTTTTCACCAGCAGTACTGATGGACATGAAAACAGGATCACACCTTGGATCGTCCTGTCTTTACTGACCAATTATCTCTCAAAATACTCTTGAATGCAGATTTGAAATTCACAAACATGGGAAAATATTTGTGAAATATCATGTAAATATCTATCCGAGTTTTTCACAAACACACAAAGTTGCAATGTTGACGTTATTTGCAGTTTTCTTCTTTATCATCAGCAGATGTTAATAAATGTGAAATTAGAAATCAAAGGGCATATGAGGATTACATTGTCAGGATAAATGCTACATTGGACCAGGTAATTTTTAATGGCAGAGCTAAAACAAAGTTGGCAATGTTGACATTCTTGTATTGCGGAGAGATTGTGAAAAACTCTATTGCATATGACGAGATTTCTTCTAAATCATCATATGGAAGAGATATTAGCATGACATTACACAAGATTTTCTCTGATATTTGTAGATTTCTAAATCTGCTTAAGAGAGTATATTTGGAGTTTTAGAGTGACAATGCCTTAGACAGGACGGTCCAAGATTTGACTATGATACGGCCGATTCGGAAAAACTGTGTCAGAGACATTGTGGAATTTTAAGCGTACAGTCTGATAATGGGCCTCACGCTCTGTTGTTTTCCATTTCTGCAATTTGAGCCGTCAGCGAAGAAGGATTATTTTAGTAAGTGCCAAAATGTTTGCTTTTTAATTGAAACAGTCTTCTCCGGCTCAATCCAGTCGTTAGATGGAAGGCCGTGTTTTACATTAACAATGCTACAGTAAGTAATATAGTTTGCTCTGTAGTTATGAAAATATACGGTTTAGTCGTCAAATTTTCCGAGACAGTTTTCTTGCGCGGTGAAGGTGTTTTGTGATGGTATCAAGGACCAGTGGTAAAATCAGATTTGTCGAATGTGCATTCCTGCATTGTGTCGCAGTTTGAACATTTCAAAGAGGAACACAATTTGATTTTACTAAATTAGTTACAGTTTAAAGTAGCTGAAAACAGTACAGATTATTGATATGTAAATAGATCAGCAATAAGTGTGTATTTACTTGTCAAAAAGTTCTTTTCAGCCAAATAGTACTTTTGACATCAAATGTCTAAGGCTTGGTGCGAGCAAAGATTTAACAAAGAACTTGGCTCTTCAGATTGAAGTGACCAATTCATATGACGAGGCCATGGAGTCAATTAGTAAATAGTGTTGCAATGCAGGCCTGAACAGGGAATACCTGTACTAATTCGTATTTAATGGTAAAAGACTAGTATTGAACTCACGTATTGAGCAAAGATTTGTATAATTAATGCCTGACTAAAAACTACTAGTACTAAACTAGTTCTTTTCAAGAAGCCAAAATGCTAAAAGATTCTTCCAAAAAGAAAAAACAACATTTCAATGTCCACAAAAGTTGATCCCTCACAGTGACATGGACATTTTGACCCCAATTCAATCGAGCTATTTCTTAAAGAGTCACGCCTGGACAATTTTCATGACTTTATGATTTTTAAGCAAAACCCGCAGTTCAATAAATACACGTATACAGTATTTTGATACTGTTTGGCTACCTACCTAATGTGTACATATTCTATATATTGTAACCAAAGATTGGTACGGTAGCCCGAGATTTTGCTACGTTTCGGACTTTGTTTCAGGAAACTTTTTTTGCAACAAAGATCAAGAATCAGATTCGTTTGATCATCATCAATGGACGAAATTAACGGTAAAAACAACGACTCGAATTATGGCGAATTAACGAAGTGAGGAACAGTAATTAAACTGTGCTATAATTAGGTCAAGGATATTTTGGAGATAAAGAACTTTAGGATAATAACTTATCTCCAATTTATGAACTTGTGATAAGAATTGGACATGTTGAAAATACGTAGAGGATTCGCAGTTTCTGCAAATAAATGCAATGGAATTATGTACGGAAATTAATGAATTAATTATTGAAAGAAATGACACAAATAAAACATACTGCGTAGTGCGGAGCATTTGCACAATTATGATTTGAACTGATGATACCTCCAAAACCAGCACATTCGCCATAATATGAGACTCTTTTCCAACGTGAATTCCAACGTTGCAATCCTGTCCGTCTAATTGTTATCTGATGAAGACTTAATAATTATAAATCATCACTGTAACAGGTTCAAGTCTTACTTACCTATTGTTCTGACCTTATTTTATGACTTTACAAAAGACGGTTAAAATTGGGAACGTAACTGTGTAAAACATATTGATATTATGGAGGAAGTGGGACCAGTGCTTAACGTAAGACAGAACGGCCGTTCTGCTAAGTACGAACTGTGGAAATCGTTAGGCGGAAGAACGGGATTACCACCGTGGCGTAGATCTTGGGACGAAGAAGAAGGTAGGAAAACGTTCCAATGATTAGTCTACTGCAATATGTAGAACCAGCTTTGTAAGGCCTTACATTATTGTTACTCGATATTGAGAGATTAAGTGGTTATTAACTTCGATGGTACTTGGCGAGGGTGAAGCGGAAACAGAAAACCACTGAGTTGACCAATAGAATAATTTGGTGACAGTGAAACGGACCAATCAGCATCAACCCTGAATGCTTGCCAAGTACTATCATCAAACTATCATATTACATGTGACAACAAATATGACGTCACTTCTGCTTCAACTTCTGCTTTTGAGACGCTGTAAACAGTGTACATATGGGTTGCTTTGTTTCAAAAACTTTTTGGCTGTTACTGTCAAAAAAGTCACATTTAATGCACAAACATGTCGTCAGTCAATTGGGCAATTAAAAGTAGGTGACCATACAAAGCAGTGAACGTAAAGGATAGGTGTCGGACATTAATTAGAATCCTCCTGCGTGAACGCAAGAGGCATACCGACCGCGGCATAGCAAGTGCTCACTCTGCTGTCCTGTCCGGGGGGGGGGGGGGGGGGGGGGGGGACCCCATTCC
>JBCAUG010194769.1:0-18245 GCA_038406175.1 Haplosyllis leylae | reverse complement strand
GTTCCCCCCCCCCCCCCCCCAGCCAGGTCAGAAGCGAGCACTTGCTATGCGGCGGGCGGTATGCCTCTTGCGGTCACGCAGTAGGACTTTCTTGTTTTGATATTAGTTCCAAACAATTTATGCTATCAGGTGACGTGAATTTTATGAATATACAGACTGAAGGCTGAGGGAGAGGCTTAATACTATTGTGATTGTTCATTAGACTCAAACAGCACCTGTATCTAAAGTTAGTTTAAAGTATTTTATGTCCGTAAATGTTCTTTATGTACAGTGACCCTTAACCGTTAAGAACCGACACCTCACATTGCATCAAATGTACTCACATCCAACGCAAATATGTTGCGAATCCACGAATATGTGATTCTCCGGATCTGACCCAGTGTCCACAAAACACTTTATGTATTTCTCATCGTATTTTTGACTGACATTTGGAAATGACAGATAAGCTTGAGAAAAATTTGCAGCCACTGTCACATAAATTTGGTCTATTTTAGTTTTATGCAGTATAAAATATATGTTCCGTGCATCATAATTGTGATCAATTTCGGGGTGGCTGAGATTTATTTTGCATGTTAAATTCAAAGCTGAACCGGCAGTCAAGTTTGGATCGTGCGGAAATAGTTCTGAAAAGATAAAGCAAATCATCAAAATGCAAAGCCCAATTACATGCTGAAACAGAACTTACATCCAACAAACAAGTACCGCTGTCCAACGTAGGCTAGTTCGTCCAACTGGATAACGCATTCCACAAAAGAGCGGTGTTGGGAGGGCTTCAGACGGTACTGTAAAGCTGCAGTCGATCTATTCACAACTCGTACCCATGGAGCTCCCCTTACAACGTCTCCACTTACGTTGAAAAATAAGTGGCTTGCGTTGTAGTAGCCGTCAATTTTGGAGTGGCTCAGATTTAAGATACAAGCCATATTCAAGTCTTCTTCCGCCACCCCATACAGGCCATTCGGTCGTTTCAGTCGCAATTCTAGTAATTCTAAAGTACATTTTACAGTAACCATTTTGATTTTAAAAACATTCATATTGAACTTTTGCATAACTGTTATTGGGACCAATATAGAGATCACTTCTCTTTCAGTATCTCTCCATCTAAATTTGTTCATTAATTTAAAAGCTAAACCATTACATTTTTTCATGCATTCGCGTATTTACATGACGCTTCGATGATATTTTCAAAGGCAAAAAATTCTTACTGTCTAACAGAAAATCTTCAAATGAAACAAGAAATGACCAATTGTACGCAATGCGAAATATTCCCATTAAATATAATGAAAATCCTGCGCATAATGCTCTGGGTTCTATAAAATTGTTCAATAAGTTTCACAGTGATGGAATACTACAATGTTAGTAGTGGAAACGAGATGTTATCGAGATGTTATACCACGAGATTAAAAAAAACAATATTCATTTTTTTTTAATTGACGAGGTTTGACAACCCAGTGTTGCTGTGTGACATTTTTATTCAACTTTGTATTGGTTAAAAACTTGCATTTGGACTCAGAATGGAGGTGGATATAGAATTTTTGCATTAATCTCAAAATCTGAGAAATTAATAGTATAAACAAGCATCTTTCTTGCAATGAAAGGCCAAAAGGATTTCGTCGGATTGCGCCTCGTCGTTGAATCAAGATATTTATGCATTCGCTAACAATTATTTTTCTCCTTTTTTTGAGAGAAATATGGTGCTAATTAATCAATTGGATAATAAAAGAGTTCTCTTACCCCCCAGTTCCTCGTCAAATATAAGACATGTTGAAAGTGTCAGCTGTAGAAACAGCAACAGGAGCAACAAGTGTCTCTCCATGTCCCCAGTATCCAAGATACCGTTGGTAGATGAACCTGTAAAGAGAACCGACACTTTATTCGGTTGTCCATCTGGCTAAACAGACAGGTAGTCAAGATAGATAGTTTCATATGACAGTGGTAATGTCCAATGTCCCCTCATTGTCAGAACAGTGCTACTCTCACATTGATCACACATGTACGTAAATTCCACAAAACAGTAGCTCTAATTATACATTTATCTACGTCAGTGCTATTCACCTGAACGACAGGGAAACCGTAAACAGGTGACTTCTTTTTAGCCTGATGGAACGGCGCATGCAGGCTACAAAGCCCTTTGCCTCTGAGACATGATTTGATAACCCGGAAGATAAATCGATTTGAAGATCTATTTGAAATTTCATCTGTTCAGGTATCTTTTTGTCAAATGTAAAACGATGTAAATCTATAACAAATTTGATCATGTATTAATTTTGTGAAAGTTAGTTAATTTTGATAGTTATGTAGATCTAGTATGCACGTCCACCGTCTAGTATGGAAAAACATTTTGCATTCTTGATCTCGTGCCAAATCCACACATATTGATTTAAGGAGTTTCTTTTTTCACTGGACACAAATTCACCCTTCGAAGTCGTGACAATAGGTTCATTGTGCCAATACTTTAAGATCTGAATGTTCACCTTTGGTGACATATACCTCAAATTAAATCAGATGGTGAAATATGTAATAGACTAGATCTAGATCAAAACCCTACAAGCCAAAAAAAAAATGGTCACCATTTTTTCCATCCCGAACTTGCACTGGTCTTCTATTGCAATTCAGGAAATGTAAACGTGTGTCAATTGCACAGTGTAATTCTTTGCATTGATATCTTCGCTACTACTATAAAAATTGCCAAAAATATTGCTTTGAAACTTACTTAAATGGGAAAATGGTTTATTTTTGTTGACACAACATGATGGTCCCAGGATTCAGGATATGACAAGGGATTGGATCCAATTAGCTCGCTCGTTTTGAGCCTCGTGACTTTTTGGTCACGTCGTACGAACAGCACCATGTGTTTTATCTATTTTTACAATTCTCTCTTCATAAAAACCTGTATTTATACTAATTTAGCCTTACAAATAGACCTGAAATGAATCAAGTTCAATCAATAATTAAATTACTGTATAATTTCTCTTTATTTGTCTTTTACCTGCAACATTCCTACACTGAGCCCATACTCTTTAGATATCTCAACTCCCTTTTCTCTTCATTGTGATTTCCTTAAACATCTGCCATCAATTTCAGAATCAGAGTGCTTGATGTTTTCACACCTCTTTCCCAGTAAATTCCAATTTGCAATCAAATGGTATACAGCTTGTCATCACAAGTACATTTGTCTGTACAAATGCTCTCCATGCTCATCACAATGATTGAGGAGGACATACAGCTGCTATCAGGTGAATCCTTTTCAAATATGACACTGATATACATTGTCAATTATGTGCTGAATACTTGCTAACTATTCAATGACTAAAGCCTGTATATTTAAAGTATAAACTGAAGTATAAATCCGAATAAAGCAATGAAATATTACCAGATGTCATATGAACATAAATATCATCTAAACATTCCAAACTATTGCCAAAATGCTGCCAAATCAAAGGAAAATGCCAATACATACCGGTTTTAATGGCATTTTCTTCTCCCCTAAGTACATGTCCACAACTGCTATCTGTTTGAGTATTGGACTGACATTGTGGTCACAACTTCATTGTCTATGATGCCAGCATATGGGTTCTCTATGAAAAAAACCCAAATAGCAACCCTTATAATGCACATCATCTTTTTACTCAAGACATACACCACATGCATTTAGCTAATTGTTTGCCAATACTCTAACAAGCTGTGGTCATAGAGTTAACCAAGATATCCTGGCAGAAAACTGTTGTAAGCTCTGGACCAAATTCATCAAAAATAATTATCTCTATGTCAATACAATTGAGTGGTTCAAATTCATATACCATCATTTCAAAATCCTTGTCACTTTCCTGTCCATTGTCACTGTCCAAGGTGAAATGTTCTGTTTAAGGTTAGTTACCCAAGTGTTGAAAGGGTTTGCATGAGCCATAATTGTCCAAATACAATGGAAATCACTATTCTGAACAAAATAACCATCTAAGCAATTTTTTCTAACAATGTTACAATGGAGTCAGCATGCTGTATTGACAGATTTATTGAATTTGGATGATAGAAACACTTGAAGGCTGCATTATAAAAAATATGGAACATACTCATTGGAATTAATCCCAATTCACATATGAACTGTTCTATGAAAATGTGTAAATTTTCAATACACTGATGAAAACTATGAAAATATTCAAGTTTAAGTTTTGAAAAAATAGCAATCCATTACAGATTTCAAAGATAACATCCCTGTCTACCATTTCAAGTCATAAATAAGTATTTAAACCATCTCTTTCTGTGGAAAAAGGATATAAATCTTGACATTCTACTCTTTTTCATAGCCATCTGTTATGGAAAAAGTTCCAAAACTTGTCATAACTCTGATTCAATGATAATTTTTTACTATAGTAATCATTTCAATTCTTTCCACAACAAGTATGAAATATCATTTCCATCCATACCTGCTGCTATAAATTAAAAAGTAACAATCTGGAGTACAGAAAGAAAGAAATATTTTTTCAAAAGAATTCCTTTGTAATTTGAAAATGTCCGTAACAACCATTTCATTACGTTCATCCAAGATATTAACCCTGATTTCTTCCTCAAATAATTTCCCTTCAAAATCAATTCTTACACATGTCAATACCTGAACCTAAGCAAAACTTTGTCCATCTTCATAAACTTTCTTTCTGGTCTGTACATTTCACAAAAGACATCAATTCATACTCTCACACATAGTCACACTGTGTTCATGATCTTTAGTTTTGAAAGTGTTATGAAAAGTGTTTTTCATGGAAAAATATATTACACATTCAAAACTGAATGTTATGAAATCTCTCTGAAAACTCTCTCCTCTGCTGGTCTTTATGCAGTGAAATATTCTGTCAGAAAGCTGTTATTGTGTCTGCTCATATGAGAAATACATACAGACCAGCAGAGGAGAGAGTTTTCAAGAGAGATTTCATTACTTTCAGTATTTGTAAACATTGGCCTTAAAGAGCCAACACTTGAGTGTGAGACAATTTGCCTCAAAGCTGTTATTGCTCCCTGTTTATATGGAGTTTCCAATGCACTTGAATGTGAATCTCAAAGCTGTGTTGGATTGGAAACTCCATATGACAGCAATAACAGCTTTGAGACAGATTGTCTCACATGCAAGTGTTGGCCCTGCAAGGCCAATACTTACAAAGAACCCAAAGCGACTCCATTGGTATTTAATACAATTAATAATACTTAAATGTGGTTTGCAGGTCTCCAATGTCCTGTGAGCATTTAAATTTCAATACATCATTTCAAGTTTTCATTCCAAGGTGGAGTAATGAAGATAGGAAATGTTCAAATTTAGGTATTGAAATAAGTATGGAAAACTTTTCGTTACACAGAGAATCAAGATTTCCAATGTTTTTCCATTATGCCAGCCTTTCCAAAACTCTTCCATAACATTCCGAATGTGTCATGAATGTGTTGTGATGGGAAGCAAGATTTACCATATTTTTGTAGAACTGATCATACAACCACAACCAAGCAAAAAGAACAGCTTTTGAGACAGAATATTTCACTGTGTGAGGGTGTGTTGGTCCTGGAAGGTCAATACATTCATATGAGCAGAGACAACAAGCAAAAAGAACAGCTTTTAGACAGAATATTTAACTGCATAAAGACCAGCCGAGGAGAGAGTTTTCAAGACAGATACATAACATTCATTTAGTTCAGGGGTGGCAGTGGCCCCTTCCCCCAGTTTCAAAATTTAGCCAGACATTAGATAGATGTTACCCAATGCTGTAAAAGTGGTTTGTAGCTGAATATTTTCAAATGCCTCCAGGTTACTGTTTAGATCCCATACTAAATCTGGTGTCTGTGTCTCCAATGTCTTTTTAGCACATAAAATCAATACACAACCCAATAATTTCACTGTAAGGCTGAGTAATGGAGACAAGAAATGTACAAATTTAAGTATTGAAATAGGTATGGTCAATTGAATTTAAGTATTGAAATAGGTATGGTCAATTGAATTTAAGTATTGAAATAGGTATGGTCAATTGACCAGTGTAATCCATTGCAAAGGACCACAGTTTAATTGGGTTACTTGTACCAAATCAAATCGTGATGGTTGCATTGGGGTTGCCATTTTGCAGGGGCACAGTGTCACTGGAAATGTTTACTTGGCTTCACTTAACTAATCAAGTCACGGCTGATTGCATTGGCGGTAAGGGACTAGTAACTGCAGGGGGGGGGCACGCAGTGCTTGCGAGGGTAACAATTCAGCTGGTGGAAAGCCATGTTTTCACTGACATGTAAACAGTCAAACCCCATTGAACACTTGCTGTATTGTCAGTCTGTTTTACCCAATTGAAATGTGGTTGGCCAGTGGGCCAATTGCAGTGTATTCAATTGCAATGTATTCAAACAGTCAGTGGACCATGAAAAAACCTGATAAATCTACATATCATAAATAGAAGGAGAATACTCTTTTCAAATATTTCATCTGAAATATGTTTTTCACATCTGAAAGAGCGTGAAAGTTTCAATAAGCTTCACCACACCAAATTTGAGAAAAGTCAAGTTCGCCATTGGTCGCAATGGGAGTTTAGGTTATCTTTGTGGTGAGACTACTCACTAACTGGCTGGTGAATCTTATTTGAAATTTCACAAATCATTTGAAATTTCTCAGGACATTCTTGCCAATGAATGACTTGCATTAAATCTTTGAATGATTGGTCCCAAAGAACTAGCTTAATTTCCAAATCCGCCATGAGGCTTCTGCACTAGAGGAATAAAGTTTCCAAAAAGATAATTCAATACATGAGGATCCCATCTCTATGTGGATCAAAAACTTCGCCTCCTTCAACGTGTATGTCAACATGGTTTTGATTTTTTTGATCTGAAAAAGTAATTTATAATGACAAGACGGTAGAAGACGTGTCTTTGGTCATCAGAAAACTCTCTACAGTTCCGGAACTTGATATTTCTCGCTTTTTTTAACCCTGGTGCAAATAGTTTAAATGAAAAGAAATCACATGCCTTATGTAACCTCAAAACGTCATTCACTTTTAGAATCGCTTTACTTTTTCTGCAATGAATATTGCTGTAATTCCACAATATGTCATTTGGATTAACCCAACATAGTAATTAAGCCTCCTATTGTCTGTGCAAGAGTTCAATAACATGTCATATGATGTGTAAAAAATCCCCGGGATGAGACTCCCTAGTGTTATTTATTTTACGTAAAGGACATTCAATCGAGCTTTTCGCAGGCCAGATACGGAAATCATCAATTCGTCCAAGTTAATAAACACTGTTCACGATCTCCAGTGTTAAATCTCCGAGAGATGTTCATCATTGAATAAAATAGTACAAATTGAAAGTATCTTCTGACAGTACTGGTGTATCTCTCTGGTGTCAATTCGTGAAAAAATCCAACAAACAAGAACATATTGTACATTCATTCGATGCAACACTGGCGATCATACAAACTGACGGAATAAACAATTGATTTGATAACTCCCTCCCCCACTCTCAACACCATTATTTGCCCCATCGGTAGATGAAACTGTTGACTCTACGAGCCTCGTTCAATAGTACTGTGAACCATTCCTTTGAAGGACACTTGGTGGGATAGTCCGATCTGGCTGTTTCATTATTCGAACGAGCCATCTTCCAAAATGCCACACGGCCACAACACAACTGCTGTTCAGTTGGATCTTGTGTGAAAGCAGCGGAATTCCTTGATGATTAACTTATCCTATGTTTTATAATAATTCCACTGCTTTTACACAAGGTTCAGAAGTTACTCGCTAAATAAAACCTAAATGATAAAAACTGAATAAAATTTTCATGTTGATAATAGATTTTAAAGCTTACTGGTGACTCAGAAAGTGTTTTCCTTTTGCTGGAAGTGGAAACTTTGTTCATTGATCTCCTACTTTTGGTGCTTCAACTTTCTGTGACGTGGGTTAATAAACAAGGAGGGTGGGAACACTGAAATCGTTAAAAGTATGGAGCCACGAGTCACCAATGAAGTGCTTTCGCCAAGTTAAACCATGGTGTGCACGCACATCATTTTACTGTCGTGTTGTCTGAGTATTTTCGCATTATGCAGAATTAATTAAGTTACCATAAGTGAATAAATCTTAACTTCATACGAGCTGTGTTTGACAGCTGGAATTTGTGACAAAAGTCAAGACAAGACCAGATCCTGAAATTTTACGCTAGAAAACTAATAACATTGTATCACATGATGAACCAAAAAACCACAACGACTCCATGAACAATTGAATCTTAATCAAAATAGGAAATACCCTGGACCATCTTGTGGCCTAAGAAACTTGGAAATTTGAGAAATATACATACACAATAACCAAATCTATTATATTTTATATTTATATTATATTATATATAGTCAGATAAAACTCTACATGAAACTTACAGAGGATATTGAAGACAACTGAATATGTATCGTCCATACAATGATTTCCGCACGCCAGCCTGGACCACTATCGTTCAGGTAATGAGCCAACATAACTAACTTTTAGAGATATTGGTGTTCATGGTTCTCAATTATTTTTTCCGAACTGACAACATTCCAGCATGTCCGCAGGTCTTTCAGCAAATTTCCTTTATTTTTAAAATACTTCCAGGTCTTTTTGAATCAAAATCTTCGACCTTAAACGAACTTCATTTCAACAAAAATTGATCATTTGTACAATATCGATACCTAAAAACTTCTTTTCTAAGGTGCTAGACTGTTCCAGCCTACATCTAGGTATTCTTTTTTTTTTCAGGTTTAAAACTATTCCACAAGATTTTCATCAAAACTCACAAAATTTTCGGACTTTTTCATGTTTTTAAGGTGTACAGTACTATGATTTTTAGGTTTTCAAGGTCGAGTGTGAACCCTATACAATGTTGCAATGACCGATGATCATTTCCAATTACACTAAGCTCTCAAAAGCCTTGGAAGTTGGTTCGAGCCCCACCAATGCCTGTAGATATGTTCTCCAAAATTAAAAAAAGTCTTGGAAGTGTGGACGTAATTCAAATTTCTACACTAGAGTTAAAAGAAACCAGCTAAGCTGGCTGAGCCAGCATTTTCTGATTTTCGGGGATTTTTCCCAAAAATAAGAGATGCACTACTGCGGTATTTTTAATCTAGACGATCAGCATTTTGCCGGGAGTCCCACGCACCTGCATTCTCTCTGTATCTAAATGTTACCTTAGTGGAATTCAGTGCGTTGTCTAAAGACCTTTAACTAAAATCCAGCCGACGATGTAAACAAGAGGTTTGTTTGACATTTCTCGTCAAGGACATTTAGGTTGTAAAAAGATAATGCAATTTTATTGCTGTATGGCAAAAGGGAGAACATTCTGATCCCATCGCATGATGTAATATTTTCGAAAAATTACTAGTTGGGGAAGACATTGTGAATAGAACATGTGTACAGGATTAATGTATTTCCGTGGTTGATTATGAACAAACCAGACAGTCCTGAATCGTTGTGCACTGAGAATTATACAAAATATAAGATTTACGACTATATACAAAATCATCTGTAATGTCAAGAAAACAATAACCTCAAAAGACGTCAAACTCTTTTTGGTGGCTCGTTAGAGTCACCTTATTGGTTGAGTTAAGGGCCCTTAACATCCTGTCCCAGCGTTTAACATGAGCCTTTGACAGTTTTATGAAAATTAGGCCTACTTTAAGATGCAGTAATTGGTTCAGATTTGTTTACACACAAAGCTGCCATGACGTCATTTAACAACACCACGAGACGCCATTTGAACTTGGTTCATGACGTCATTTTCTATTATTTTCTGCTAAAGTTATGACGAATTGATACAGCCGAGCAACACAAAATACCCAATATCACGAATGTGACGATGTTACTTCGACACTCTACAGGCGACTGTAAGGTTTGGAGCTCTTTCTGGGAGTTTTGGGAAAAGAAAACTAGAGGTTGTGCCAACGTCGTTTACGAGTGATAAACTGCCACATTTACACAGAAAGCTCCCGTAAAGACAAGCAATTGTGGTGATGAATGAATGAATGAATGAATGAATGAATGAATGAAAGAAAGGAAATGGGGCAAGTGGTTAGGATAGGTTTGTGTTGGGTGGAAAAAAAGGATCGCGACAAAATGAGTTTCGACAGGCCACGGACGATCTAGAGTTACCGCTCTTTTCTGTGAAGTTTCTGAAAAATAATTACAGGTTCAGCCTTTTGGGAAGAAGGATTCGTTTCTACTCACGTGTACGTGCATGTGTTTGCCGCCGTGCTGATGATTTCTTCCGTTGTAAATACTGTGCATCGGGTGATGATGGCCCCGGGGGTAGAAGTAAAGACCGTTCCCTGGCTGCGGGTTCTTCGCGTGGTAAGGCGGAAGTGGGGACGGAGGGATTCCCGGGGAGCCAGGGGACAACAATAGGTTGCTCATGGGCGACAATGGCATACCTGGCGCTGACATAAAAGGAAGGGGTGAGTGGGACAATGGTATCCCGGCAGGTGACGGCATGAGGGTCGTCCTGCTCAGGGGCGACGGTGGCGACAAACTGCCGGGAGAGGAGCCGGTGCTGCCCGCTGTTGACGTTGACGTCCGACGGCTGAGATCATAGGCTTCTTCTCCCTTCCCTGTTCCGTCTATCTTACAGCCTTCATTCGTCTCACTGCCGTCTGTCAGACGGTGATGTTGCTGTGGCACAGTGTACCCCGCGGCTCGTTCGTTCTCACCGTTCTGGAATAGCACCATGGCAATGAACTCCTTCTCCCTGTTCACCAAGTCCTTTTCTCGATGTTTCCCGAAGGCAAACATCTTTCCGGCCTGGTGGTACTTTGTCAGCGCGTGTTCATTCGGAAAATTACCCCCAATCCCGCTTGGACCCTGTTGTGGATCCGGAGGGTATTTGGTTCCTAAACTCTGAGGTGGCTCTTGTTTGACTCTAAACATTGCATCCCCAACCCCGTTCCTGCCTTTAGCCCTCCCAGTGTCTTGGTCTCCGTAGAATCCCTGCATCTGATCGAAGGCCTCGTGTGACGTTCTCTGGTAGAGAGAGATTCTGTTATAGCCTCCGCCGTAGTCCATCAAATGCGAATTCATACCCAGCGAAGGTAAAGGCATGTAAACAAATGGCGCAATTGCCATTCGAAAGTATTTCAGTTCTGTTTCTTTTGTTCCCTCCTTTTTTCTCTTTGTGTGTATCTATTATAAGCTATTACAATAACGTTTCTCAGAGAGTAGGAACGCCTGAGTCTTATTATTTTTAACGTCACCTTTCTACCCTCGCTTTGAGAGGTTATCCGTCCTTACAAGAGACAATGCGGTGGCGTTTTGTACTTACGATAGCGTAGTAATACGCCCTTATAAAGTCATAAAATGTTGCGTTTTTCCTCCTCTTCTTCCTTTTTTCTAGCTCCTTAAATTTGCACTTCCCAAAGTGTCACTTCCATTTACAGGTGTATTCCTTGTCTTTCGCTAAAGTGAAAGTTTTCTTTTTGTTCTAGTCGCTACTGTACTTTTCGTTCAGGCTGAAAACTTATTAATATTTCTTCTTTCAATCAAACAGCCAACTATGTCTAAAGTTTCTTTGTAACTTTGAGTACAAAGGACCAACAAACTACACCACGCACTACTACGAGTCTATTCTTCACAAACTTCTTCGTCCTCCGTGCAGGAGCAAAAAAAAACTCATGCACACTTCGGCAGCTTCTTCTCTCTGATGTCTTTACTTGCAGCAATTCAGTTCAATTCAAGATGATGAGTGTAGTTGCCATGAAGGAGTTTGCACTCTCTTTACACGCTAGCAACCAAACTAAAAGTTCACACTTTTACACTGAAGTCTCGCAGAATGGACTGGGGGTTACAACATGCACAGAAGTTGCAGTAAATAATCAAAAGTAAGCACTTTTCATATCACAAGTTTGATTCAAAGTTCGACTGTGCACATCGTGCGCATTCGTGTTTCTGCATCAGTTTATAAAGCAAGTCCAAATTAGTTCTTCAAGTGATGACATCAGGAAAGACAGTGTCTAGTTTCTTCAAGTTGTTGTAGATCTCACATTACTTCTGTTGAGTTCAAGTTTTATGCTTTTTCTCGAGGCAAGAATTGTCAAAAGTTGTCCAGTTCTGTGAGTGTGTCAAATAATTATTGAACAAATAAAATAGACCCTCAATTCTTACACCAATGGAATCAGTTGCTTTTGATTTTGAAGGCGGGTGCTAATCGCTATAATTCAGCAGTCAATTTATTCAAAAAAATAAAATTGAGAAACCGACCGACCGTCGGTGACGTTAAAATTCAGTTGCGACTGAGTCCACAGGTGAGACGAAAAAGAGCCCAAGCTCTACGATCTTCCACAAAACACTATCACGGATACTCAGATTCTATCCAAATCTATTAAGGGGAAGAAACATATGAGCTTTATTACTATCTTTCCAAGCACCAACAATACACATTTTTCTGCTCTTCGAAACCAAAAATAGATCATTCCCCTTTGTCCAATTTAAAGCTTGTCTGCGCAGTTACACTACAAAGTTTAATTCAACAAGACTTTCCACTTTTGGAAAAGCTCGACCTATCAACGTTTTTCGAACTGTGGTAACCTGACTACTGTACTTTTTAATTGCCTTCTGTCAAAACCTCCAAGCAGTAACCTTTTCTTTGAGTGGGACGAAAAATCTTACGTCAACGTTTCCGCCAAGACGAAATTTAGCCCAGTAAGTTAACACTACAAGTTAAAGGCTAAAACCTTCCTCGAAATGGATGTGAAAATAGTTTCCAGTGCTATTCCTCTCTATTGTAACTATCTTCAGGTAGTTCCTTCCATTACTTCTTCACACACAGGGGGAACGCAATCGAAGGGATCCACAGGTTTTAAACCACTAGCACGCATCACAAGAAGTTCAAATGCAGCGCATCAGTGGTCCCCGCAAAAAAGACTAATGTTCTTCAAAATATTTCAATCAAAATTCTGTCGATACAAAGATGTCCCAAATCTTTGCCCTGACTATTCCATTTTTACACAACTAAAGTTCTCAACACTGAAAAACATTTTCAAAACTACCTGTAGTCCCAGGTTTTCTTGTGTGAAATTCACTATACCTTTTCAGATTTCCCAGGTTTATCTATTTTCTTTTCCTTCTAAAGCTTGTGCCTTCACTAAACCTAGAAAACCAAGAACAACTCATTAACTTGATGGAACAGCAGATTGTATTACGCAACGGCTAATCCCGATTAAAGGGGAGGATTATCCAATTAATCCGTACATAAATCCGGCGATCGTTGATTTCCATTTGCGCACAAATGACAACGTCAGACATTACCACACCCGTACTCTCCCCTACTGTGGCTTTTCAGGACATCGTGGAAATGGAACATCATATTCCGTGGAAAGTCTTCAATTCCAAAATGGTACAATATCAACCCGAGTTTTACTGCGTCACTAACACTGTCATTTGTCTTCTGTGGGGACTCCAAAAATCTAACGCTGGCTGAGTTTGCCTGGCGCAACTTTGGGTCGTATGAGGTAAAAAACTGATGTAAAAAGTGGAAGCTCAACATTGAACTTGCACAGATTCTCTTAATTTTACCACACTACATTCAGCATCTTGGGCTCAACCACCTAAGACGACAAAAGTTTCAAGATAACGATACTTCTGGTGGTAGGTAAAGTAAATCTTCTCAGTTGTAAAATGGAACTAACGAAATGCACGGGACTTTGTCCTTATCATCGACAATTACAGAATTGTGACAACACTATCACAAGAGCTGATAAAATTCTTTGCACCATTCGTGATAATAAATTCAGTGTAATAAAATCTTCTAAATGTTTTTTTTCCTCTGGAACTACTGGTCTTTCTCAAGGTTTCTCCAGCAGACATCAATATTATGTAAGCTGGCACTGTGTAATTCTGTTCTGCTTAAAATTTCATCAAAAGAATATTCACCGGACTTTGTTACCACTGAGGCAATTTACATACAGTAACAGCGATGGCGATACTTAATATATTGTTGACATTTTCTGAGCACATTTCTGACATCATTTTTCTTCTTTTTTTTTTTTGCAATTGAGCAGTGACAAAAATCATCCAAAGTTTTCGTTTTCGCGTTCGCTTATCTTCAGTGTGATTAACCCCGGATCATATTGTTTCACACACCAGTTAAGGTAAGTAACTTTCTGTTTTTATAACCATATTTTAGTTCTGAGTGGAAAAAGTAACTAATTCTTTCCTCAGACTTTATTCAAAGCTTCTGCGGTACGAAAATTGTAGTGCTTCGTCAAAACGATGTTGAGCCTAAAATATTTACGCTTGGCTTGCTGTCCTTCCAACGAGTGGAATTCTAACTTAGCAAGTCACTGAATGAGATTGGGAAAGAACAGATCTCCGTTTAATAACAAAATTAACTGGATTAGGTTGTGCTTCACTCCTTTGCGCAAGACACTTGAGGGCTTTCGGACAAACAAAATTCTTCTTTCCTAAGCCAAATAAATGACCTGCAATTTTTTTTCTTGAATTTAATATCACTTTCAATTAAGTGACGACTTTAACTTTCTTCTGGAAACGAATAGCAACATTTCAATACGATATAATATTCAGGAATACCAAAGGAAAGTTGAACCAACTAACTCATAATAAACTAACGAAAACAGACGTGCAAATTACTTTTCCTACCTGACCATAAAAAGAACTAATTGTAGGAATGAAAATTAAAGACAAGAAAGACAAGTGTAAACTGAATCAATACAAAAAGACAACTTTCCTGTACTGAATAAAATAAGAAGATTAAAAATAAGACACCTCTTTTCTACTCAAGAAATAAAGACTACTCTCCTAAGTACTGTCCGCTTTGTCCTTTTCGAGCAGACAACGTGAGATCCAGGTGACTGCAACAGGTTCCTGCCAAGACGTGCGAAAGTCACCGCAAAGTCACGGCGACCGAATGACTGACTGACTGACTGAGAGACTTCCCGTTTGTCCGGTGATACCGTTTCCAAAGAAAGCCATCCCAAGTGCTTGCCTTCTTTTGTTAACAACTACAATCACTTTACTATATTACACTAGTGCTCCCTCCTTATTTCTATTGTTCCTTGCGACAGTACTGTCTGTTGAGTATGTCTGTCTGTATGAAGAGGTTTGACCGTTTGTCTCTTGAACTTCACTCTCTTCCACTTCAGCAAGTCAAACAAAAGTAATACTTGTTGAATGATTTTCCTCCGGATTAGACGAACGGATATCCCTGAGAACGTTTGAAACGTCAATACGAAGTTCCGAAAAAGTCGTCTTCGAGTCCAGTCGGCTCGAAAACAATACAGAGTTTGTTGTTAACAAGTGGAAAGCACTGGCTTATAAAGAGCTCTCTCTTTTTTCATGCGGGATAAGCCTTTGACAAACTGAGCCAGAGGCGTGGTACTACTGCCACCTTGCGGAACTGCACGTAACAACATGCGGTTGCATTTTGATTCATTTCCAAAGCCGTGAATGAAACAAACTCCGTGTTCCCCAAACGATAATATTTAGCGACATCACAGTAACCTCCCTCGCATTGCTATTTACGTTGAACAAAGAAAGAAAATGTATTTGTATTTTTCATCTGATCTTGAATACAGTATGGAAGTTACATTTTATAAGTATTTCAAGATAAGCAAATTTGCTTTGTAAAATGAAGCATTAGATTCCAACAAAGTTTTTTCCCTACAGTGATACTTCCCATCACATTGCAATAGCATTTGGTCACTGTACCATTACTCGTGACAGTAAGGTTTGATCACAGTCACCGACAGCAGATTTTTTTCGAAATCGATCCAAGTGAAAGGGGTGCAGTGCTTATTTTGTGTCGTGATTTTTAGACTCAATTGTCGTGAAATTTTCTTTACAAATCAGGTGATCTCCACTTGAATAGCAAAAAAGTTTTAATGGCTCTGCTAAAAATGATTGGTCTGTGTTCAGTGTAAAGTTATGTATGGTAGCAAAATGTGATTCTGAAAATATTAACTCTGATTCCAATGGATCGAACCCACTAAACACGTTTTATAGCTCTAAGTTAAATGAGGTCCTCATTCATAACAACAAGTGTGGCAAGCGTAGACGTACGTGGCTCACAGAGTGAAAAATTTTACTCGTCCACTAGTCGATCATGCAGTCGATTTTTTTTATCATGATGTGAACAATTTGACTTCTGGTAATGCCTTTGACTTTGAGTGCTATTATTTTTCTAGCCCAAAATATCGAAACAGTTTCTGAAACAGGTATAATTGTCCTTCAACATTTTATCTTCTTTTTTTTGATATTTTCAGATGGTGTCCATCCTTCATTCTTCCATTCATAAAGTGATCTGGATTGCAAAATTTTAATTCTCACTGAAGTAGGCGTCTTTTTACTTTCTGAGCAGTCTGGTTCAATTTCAAAACACTGCATTCTTTTGATACTTTGACATCAGAATTGAAAGTGTTTTTTTCCAGACCGGACGTTGATGTGTGTTGGTTCTAGCCTGCCACAAACTCCTGCAGGAGTTTGTAACTGCAACATACAGTGATGGTGATGACTCAGTTTACAGCATTGAAATTCATATCCAAAGTAAGGCTGGCAGAAGCCTATTCGATTGTTTGTGAAAGAATGATTTTAAACTTTTATAAATTTCACCCAGTGATCAAATTAATTTCACAAAAAAACATGGATCAATATGAAGAGCTGGATTTTTTACATGTCCACAAAATAGGCTAAGTAATTGTATGTGAAAACAAAAATGGGGCAAATTAGATCAAACAATCCCACATACCTCGGAATCGAGTTTTTCTGTAAAATTCTACAGAATGTGATAAATCACGAAAGCATGAATTAGGATCCATTTTAATGTTCTCTCTGTTACCTGTGTCTCTGTGGCACTCTGCTAGCACCTCTGACTCTTAAACAAGAGGTAGTGGTTTCAAATACCACTTTTTACAAATTTTTATTGTAAATTCTGTAAAATTTCTACAGAATCGCATCAGGAAAAACTCGAATTGGAAGCTTATCCCTATCCCATGATGTACTGGGACAGGTATCATATGTTTTAACAAACTTCTTTCAATATCATTTCACTTTTAATTGTGCACCACAAGAACGCGGAAGCCACCATAAAATGTGGCTAAAACATAATCAAAAAGGCGACTCTACGAGTCACTAATACGACCACATTTTTCAATTTTAAGATTCAAATCTTGATATATTCCCAACAATTTGGATATCTTAATCCCAAATGCTGTAATGATTACATAAGAATTACTAGTTCATTTTGTTAATTGACTTGTCACGTCATCATTCGGGAAAACTAAACTAAGACTATTATCTAGACTTTCCAACACAAACAACCGCGTTTCTGAGCCTTTTTTTTTTTTTTTTTTTTTTTGCACACCTGTCATTTCTACGTTAAAATCGATTACGTTCAAGGTTAAGCACAGATCAATGTTAAGAAACAACAAAATCACTAAAATCCTGAAGGTCATCATATTCGGTATCTTTATTTTTTCAATTTTCAGAAATTCCTATGCAGTTCGGTAAACTGCAAATTACACTTTTTAAGATTTTTTTTCGCCGTTTGCAAGGCTTTTTTGGTCTTTTCCAACGTTTCCCAAAACTGTCAAAATCCTAATGTCCATATTTTCGGGGGAGAAGGGATGCGTTTCCATCTTTTTACCTCAATTCAAAACTGACAAAATCCTTAAGTCCATATATTCGGGGAGGGGTGCGTTTCTAACTTCTTTCCTGAGTCGAAGACTGACAAGTACCATATTTTGGGGGTAGGGTGGGGAGGGGTAGGTGGTAGTGGTAGAGTTTGGGGTGAACAAAAAAATTGACAATATTTTCTCCTGCCAGTTGTGACTGTGTGGATCACAGATAATCTCCTTGTGGGGACTAATAAACACTGTCGCAAGATCAAGGTCATAACAGCTGGTGCTTACGAACAAATGGGTAAGGTGGAGTTTCCACATAGATCGTTGCCATTTATAGCTTTAAGCAAATGTTTCAACACCAGGTTCAAATTAAAATACCACACTGTTTAGCAAATAATACTCCCCGTAATTTGAAGGGTGTCTTTTCTGTCAGTTACATCAATGACTATTTATACATGACATGCAGCTTCCTATCAATTATGTTATCAGCAAAACAGTGCTACACCTAGTGGCTGCTTGGATAACTAATTGCCAGCATATGTGAGTGCAGAAAGTTTTCTAAATATTTTTAAATTTAGACTTCTTTTCTTACTGTTTTTGTGATAAAACTACAAGATGATGATTAGAAGTTTCATAT